>CM038796.1:222824982-223041722 GCA_021764765.1 Vicia sativa | reverse complement strand
ATGTTTCCATTTGCTCTCCATGGTTACCGCACTACCGTACGAACATCCACGGGGGCAACCCCCTTCCCTCTTGTATACGGTATGGAAGTCGTCCTGCCAATCGAGGTTCAGATACCCTTAACTAGAGTCCTACAAGACGCAGAGCTAGGCGAAGACGATTGGATCCAGACTCGCCTCGATCAGATCAACCTGATCGACGAGAGAAACGACTCACATCCATCTGCCATGGACAAATCTATCAAAAGCGAATGATCAGAGCATTCAACAAGAAAGTCAAACACCGAGTCTACCAAGTCGATGATCTAGTAGTCAAGCGCATCATCCTTCAATAGGGTGATCCCAGGGGCAAATGGACTCCCACCTATGAGGGACCATTTGTAGTCAAAATAGTATTTTCAGGCGGAGCTATGATACTTAGCACCATGGATGGAGAAGACTTCCCACACCCTATGAACACAGACATAGTCAAAAAATACTACGCATGAACAAGACCCGCTAGGTTGATTGGTCTAGGAAAAAATAAGGGCATCCTGGCGAACCAAAAAGGTTCGGGCAAAAGTTAAGGATATACACAAAACATGTACACCCGGCAAGTCGAAAACCTGCAAAGGCGGCTTGGGCAAAAAAGGGTATCCCGGTAGTTTGAAAACCCGAAAGGGCGGTCTAGGAAAAAGTTAGGGATTTAAGCGTACGATTATGTCTCATCCAGATCATCTACCTACAGACTACTACTATCAAGATTCAAATGGCGAAAATCAATCCATCCACTTTCTACTAACAGTAAGGAGATGAGATAGTCGAAATATATGAGCACTAGCATAGTTTAGACTCAACGAGATTATTTCCACATAGCTTTTACTTTTATTCGTCTCTTGTATACAAACCGCTTGGCCATACGCCACCTTTCAAAATTAATGCAAATTCTTCCTTTTATAGTGTCAATTTTTATTGTTGTTTTTTGCATAAAGTCCAATGATTGCTTTGAATAATTATATGCATTTAACAATAAACATCTGTTCACAAACATATAAAAAGAGAACGAACAAAAGTAATTACTACAGATTCTAGGAATTGAGATGATGACTAAAGTCACCAATACATTCCCCGCATGTTACTTTCACAAGAGCACAATCCCCACAGAGCCATCGCTATCCCTATCAAAGACAAACCTTCTCTAACGAAGTGCTAAATCTCTTCCCACTAGTGTTCCAGCACTTCAAGCTTCATCGCATTATGTCATACCCCAATTTTTGACCTAATATACCACCTTACATTTGCATCATTGCATCACTAACGACGAAGATTAATCGGTGTAGCATTCACAGTCAAATTAGGGTTTCATCAGATTTTCATCTGATTCAAGAAGCAACCAATTAGGGTTTGAGTTTTACTCACCTCATTTGATCTATCTTGATCAAATCATCAATCTCTGATCATCAAATATCCATCTTTTCTCACTGATCAATCGAGGATCGACCAATTAGGGTTTTGGTCGAGCATGAGTATTCTCTGACTTTTTGAACAATAAATGACTTTTGGCTAGAGATTGGTCATTATATCTTAGATACAACATCTTGACCTAATTTCGGATTCAAAACATCCTGTAAGTTCACGACTTCATCGTCAATTTCGTAAACATCCGATGAAAATTCATCAGATAAAAGTCAAACTTTGACTTTTGGTCAAATTTTTCAAAACAAAACTTTTTCCATCATCAAAATACTTCAAATGATCCATCATGATCATAAAAATCAAAGAATTTGGAAAAGTCAACAAAAGTCAAAGTTCCAACACTTAGAAAAATTTCTAAGTGTTAAAATTTTGTATTTTTCCAAACTTCATGGCATTTTTCACATAGTTCCACTTTGATTTGGAAAAAACTCAAAACATGAAAGTTGTAGCTCTTGAAACAATCTTTCCAAAATGTCCAAAAAATCTCAAATCCATGGAGTCTAGCTATACTTTTGAAATTGAAACATAAGGCTCCATGAACATGATTTTCAAAGTTCAAAACTTCAAATTATAGGTCATTTTGTGATTTCTTCATCTAGAAGCAATGCCACCTTGCCAAATGGAGTTTAGAGCTGATAAATATCAGCTAGAGATAACTGAGAAGAGATAAGATCAAATTGAGATTTTTACACATGGTTAAAAAGGAAGCTTCCTTTTCCTTTTGCAAAAGTCTTTCTTGCCCTTTAAGGCAACTTTGAATTACAAATGCCATGTCCTTGTGCCTAATTTTTCAGAACTTTTGACCTATAAATAGAGGTCATGTTGGCCATTCAAAGACACACCAAAGCAATGCAAGTTCATGCTTTCCTTCCACTTTCTCCAATTTCTTGAATTATAGTTCAAAGTGAGGATAACTTGCAATTTTGAAATTTAGTGAAAACTATGATGAACTTTGGTGTCAAACACATTTCATAATCAATATCAAACTTGTCTAAAACATAAAAGCAACATGAACTAAGCTAGAAACCAAAAATTACATGCCATGGTCATTATGCTTGCAAACCGCTTTAGATTCAATTTTGTTAGGCTTGATTAACTTGTGTTCCAAGCATCCAAACATCATCCATGAACCTCATATGAATGATCCAAATCATCAAGAACTAATCGTAATAACTTTAACATAGAAATCGAGCTTCCATTTACAGTTGATGCAGTGGACTTACTGGAGAGTTCCAGGTGATTCAAGCAAGCGGGTGATCATACACCTTCCCTAACATCCGTGAAGCTCAAACAATCATCAAATTCGCTCGAAACACTCCAACATCATCTTCAATCTCAGCTTGAACAGGTGAGAACTCAAACTTCAATCTCATGATTCTTTGCACTTAAACGAAAAAACTCTTGGCCATTTGTTTTCTGCACCTATCACGATCCTTAACCCTCAAACAATTTGAAAATCATCAACTACACATCATTTCAATTAGAAATTACAGCCTAGGGTTCTTCGTGATTTCAAATTCAATCGTGTTAGACCAAAAATAAATGCAATTAACAACCATCATCATATTCCTTGTTAAAAATCGAGCAACTTTCATGTTTACAACTTCCAATTTCATCAAGGAACGAGCAAGTTACAAAATATGGGAATCAAAGATGAAGAACAGTATTCATTCGTGTTCTTGAGTTTTTAAATTCAAATTTTCCAATATTATATTAACACGTGTTTTGTTTCAATAAACGAATGAACGCTTGTCCCAAATGGTTGCCAAGACGCTCGTAGTACTTTTCGCCCGTAACTGTGAACACCCCATCTAAATACCCCGAATATATTAATTAAATTAATATCTAAATCACTTTAATCGAAAGTTAACACGGAAATGAGGGATGTCACAACTAATAAATAAAACAAACTTCATTCAAACAGTAGCCATGCTACACTGAGGATCCTTATCCAAATAAATTAATCAATTTAAGACCATGTCTTACACAGCAGAAATACCAAATCAAAATTTAATAAACCATCATGGTTCTCAAGGAATCCAACTAAAACAATTAAACGATAATAGTTCTCTTAACTAAACGTTCCCCAGTGTTACAATCTAATCAGAGCATGACACTGACACGCGGACTTAAAAGATAAGCTCTAGAGCCATCCTCACCAACTCCTCAGCTGCTAACTTTAATCTGAAATTGTAAAGTAAGGGTGAGATTTCTCATAATTAAAACACATTATAAGCTTCTCATTTAACAATATATTACAAGCATATCATTTCACCCACTTAACACAATTCAGAATTCAACATACAACCATATTCATATAAGTCATCATGCATAATCAATAGACAACAAAAGAATTGCAACACTGGAAGACATCCTAACATGTTACAATTCCATACAAACACAAATGCGACTGAGTGCATGCGGTACCGACACGTGACTAAGTCACCCAACACCGATCCATCACACGGATACAGTACCATCGATTCGTCCCATAACCACCCGGACACGAATCCACCTAACCACCCATCCTCACTGGTATCGGTTATCGGCAATCCAAGTCAAATTCGCACAATGGGAATTAACTTCACCAAACAATGCATATGCACGCACATCACTAGCATGCAACATCAATCAGTCTATGTAATACATCAATTTAACATAACTGAATCAACCAATCAACATGATATTTCAACCAATCAACATGATATTTCAACCAATCATGCATACAAATAAACAGTGATAAACATGTTTTACATCCACACACTACCAGTATATCCATAACACAGGATCTCTGCTACATACACATCCATATTCATCAGTCAAAAGTCACCTATCCCGAAATTTGGCTCGTTTTCAAAATAATTTCAAGTTTTGGAAAATATTTTCATTTCATAAAATAGAGCTTTAAATTTAGGAAATAACGTCCAAAACGGCGCTCAAAACGGACTTACGGTTTGAAATTTATGAATTTCCAAAGTTTGACATTTTCAAAAATAAAGCAACCTGTTCCTACATATACAGAACCGGTTCCCTAAGTTCAAAACACGCTCGAAAATGTATGGGAACCCGGTTCCTACCCATACAGGAACCGGTTCCTGAGTGCATTTTTCCAGGTTTTCACAGTTTTTCAATATGGAACCCGGTTCCTCCCCACTGGGAACCGGTTCCCACGTGTTATAAAGCCATTTCCTGCACTTTTGGCAGCATTCCTTCATTCTCAATCAAACACAAACTTACCCATACGAATCCCAACATGGAAAACACCAAAACATATCCAATTTGCACCATTATCACATCAAACAACATATTTTCATCATTTCTTTTCATCTACTGACACCCTAATTGTTTTCAATCCATAAACTGACACAATCTGACATCATCTGACACAATTAGGTATACATCCATGGAAACCTAGAAATTCCCAAACTAAGGTTTCCTAACATGCTATGATCTATAGTATCAAAATCAAAACCTATAATACGAAATAATCAATCGAAATCACCCTCACCTTGTGGGTTCTTCACCGACACTTCTAGGTTTTCTTCCTTCTTTTCTCCTCTTCTCACTTCACGTATCTTGTTTTCTCCAAAAATGACTCTATTTTCCTTCTTTCCTTATTTTATTCCTTATAACATAAATAAAACAAATATTACTCCTCGCACCTCAATTAATTCCATCATTAATCTTAATAATCCAATGTATTAATAAATTATGTTCTCAATTAATTTAATAATTAAAAATCATAATTTATTTAATTGTTGAATTATTTTGGGGTGTCACAACTCCCCAACTAAAGAGTTTTCGTCCTCGAAAACATACCTCGATTTAATAGTTCGGGATACGAGTCCTTCATCTGACTCTCAAGCTCCCAAGTGACATTTCCATCAGCTGGTCCTCCCCAAGCCACTCTTACCAATGCAATCTCTTTGCCTCGCAACTGTTTCAACTTCTGATCCTCAATCCTCGCAGTACCGCCCCATACCAAATTCTCTCGACCAGATATCATCTACCCGAATTTCATGAGATGGATCAGCAATGTACTTCCTCAGCTGAGACACATGAAAAACATCATGCAAATTTGCAAGTGACGGCGGCAAAGCAATCTGATATGCAACCTTCCCAATTATCTTGGTAATCTGAAAAGGACCAATAAATCGTGGAGTCAACTTCTTTGACTTCAAAGCTCGACCAATACCAGTCATCGGAGTAACTCGCATAAAAACATGCTCTCCTTCGCTAAACTCAAGATCTTTCCTCCTCTTATCATGATAACTTTTCTGACGACTCTGAGAAGTCCTCATCTTCTCCTGAATCATCTTAATCTTTTCCGAAGTTTGTTGAACAATTTCCGGTCCAATCACGACACTCTCTCCAGTTTCATACCAACACAATGGTGTCCGACACCTCCTAGCATACAATGCCTCAAACGGAGCCATACTAATACTCGAGTGAAAGCTATTGTTGTAGGTAAACTCAATCAATGGCAGATAACTATCCCAAGCTCCACCCTTCTCTAACACACAAGCTCTCAGCAAATCTTCCAATGACTGAATCGTTCTTTCCGTCTGACCATCTATCTGTGGATGATAAGCGGAACTTAAACGCAACTTAGTACCCAACACTTCTTGCAATCCCGTCCAGAACTTAGATGTAAACCTCGGATCTCGATCCGACACAATACTAGAAGGTATACCGTGCAAACTCACAACCTTCTCGACATACAATTCTGCCAACCTCTCCATCGGATAATCCATTCTCATCGGAATAAAATGAGCAGATTTTGTCAACCTATCCACAATCACCCATAGAATCGCAATTTAGTGTTCTCAAAACCGTACACAAAATCCATAGAGATTCCATCCCACTTCCATTCTGGAACAAACAACGGCTCCATTAATCCTGACAGTTTTTTATGCTCGATTTTCGACTTCTGACAAACCAAACAAGCATACACAAACTCAGCAATTTCCTTTTTCATTCCGGCCACCAAAACAACTTCTTCAAATCATGGTACATTTTAGTAGCAGGATGAAAACTCAACCCGCCACGATGTCCTTCTTCTAAAATACTCTTCCGATCTCGCAACATCCAACACACACCCGATCACCAAATCTCATAACACCATTCTCGTCAATTCGGAACTTGCCTCCTTGACCTTGGTTGATCAATGTCAACTTACCAACTAAACCAACATCAGATTTCTGTCCATTTCTAATCTCTTCCGAATACCACCGTACTTCAACATACCCAATTTCACACTATTCGGAGTGGTTTCACAAACCAAACTCAAATCTCTGAACTGCTCAACCAATTCTAACTCACGGACCATCAACATCGACATATGCAAGGACTTTCTACTTAAAGCATCTGCAACCACGTTTGCTTTACCAGGATGGTAATTCAAACCGAAATCATAATCCTTTAAGAATTCTAACCATCTTCTCTGCCTCATGTTCAACTCCTTCTGATCAAAGAGATACTTCAGACTCTTATGATCACTGAATACCTCAAACCTAGAACCATATAAATAATGTCTCCACAGTTTCAAAACAAATACAACAGCTTCCAACTCCAAATCATGAGTCGGATAATTCCTTTCATGTACTTTCAATTGTCGTGAAGCATAAGCCACAACCTGCTTATCTTGCATCAATACACCACCTAATCCCATTAATGATGCGTCACAATACACCACAAAAGACTTAGTCGGATCTGGCAAAATCAAGATCGGAGCACTTGTCAACCTCCTCTTCAGCTCTTGAAATCCTTTCTCACATTCAACATCCCAAACAAACACCTGACCCTTCCTGGTCAACTTAGTCAATGGCAGCGCCCTTGGAAAAACCTTCAATAAACTTAGGTAATAACTGCAAGACCCAAAACTACGGATCTCAGAAGCATTCTTCGGTGCTTCCCACTGAGATACCGCTTCTACCTTCGTAGGATCCACAGCAATTCCATTCTTGGAAATTACATGACCAAGAAAACTCACCTCCTCTAACCAGAATTCACACTTGGACAACTTCGCATAAAGCTTCTTTTCTTTCAACAATTCCAACACAACTACGATGTTCCGCATGCTCCTCATCGCCGAATAAATCGTAATGTCATCAATGAACACTACTACAAACTTGTCAAGATACGGATGAAATATCCTTCATATACTCCATGAAAACACCAGGTGCATTAGTAACTCCAAACGGCATAACAGAATATTCATAGTGCCCATACCTCGTTCTAATGCGTTTTACAATATCCTCCGACTTCACACGAATCTGATGATATCCAGATCTCAGATCAATCTTGCTAAATACGCACGCTCCAACGAGTTGATCCATCAAATCATCAATTCTCGGCAAAGGATACCGATTCTTGATTGTAACTTTATTCAACTGTCGGTAGTCAACACATAACCTCATTGAACCTTCCTTCTTCTTAACCAATAACACCGGAGCACCCCACGGCGAAACACTCGGACGAATAAACTTCTTCTCAAGTAATTCCTCTAACTGCTTCTTCAGTTCAGCTAATTCAGATGCCGACATGCGATAAGGCGCCATCAACACCGGACTAGTTCCAGGAATCAGATCTATAGTAAATTCTACCTCCCTCTCACGTGGTAATTCACTAACGTCTTCCGGAAACACCTCTCGAAATTCATTCACTACTGGCAATCCATCACCTTTTGCTTTTCCCTCCGCTTCTATCGCGGAATACAACATAAACACCACAGCACCATCCTTCACAGCTAGGTTCGTTTGCTTAACTGACATAATCTCACTTTCGATCTTAACCTCTTCAGGAAAAATGACTGTCTTCTCAAAACAGTTGATATGAACCTGGTTGAATTCCAACCAGTTCATTCCAAGGATGATATCAAGTTGTTCTAGCGGTAGGCACACTAAATCCATACCAAAACCCCTACCAAAAATCACAACAGGGCAATTCCTACAAACATATGAAGTAGTCACTGAACCCGACGCAGGAGTATCAATAACCATACTTCCATCCATATTAGAAATTTCCAAATTCAATCTCTTAGCACAATCTAATGCAATAAAAGAATGCGTAGCTCCAGTATCAATAATCGCAATCAAAGGTATGCCATTAATAAAACATGTACCTTTAATCAGCCGATCCTCTGGTTTAGTCTCTGATCCAGACAATGCAAACACTTTACCACCAAATTGCTCTTTCTTGGTTTTGTGCGAGGACTAGTATGACCTTCTTCACCACGCTGTAACAAGTCACCACTCACTCATTGGCCACATGGCCGAGTTTCCCACACTTGAAACATTTCTTATCATTACTCTTACAGTCCACCATGCGATGTCCTGTCTCACCACACTTGTAACATCTAGCGGAAGAACTAGAATCTCCTCCACCAGATTTCTTCCAACCACCGGATCTCTGATTACTCTTATCATAAGGCTTACCACGATCCATCTGTTGCTTACCTTTCCTGTCAACATACCCTCGAGCATTCGACTTAGTGTTAGCAAGATCCTCCTCTAGAATCCTACTGCAGTCAACTAGATCAGAAAATCTTCGGATACGCTGATACCGAATACCCCGCTTAATCTCATCACGAAGACCATTCTCAAACTTGATACATTTGGAAAATTCTCCATCTGCATCGTTGGGGTAATGAGCATAATACTTTGCTAACTCAGCAAACTTCGAAGCATACTCACTGACAGTCTTGTTACCCTGCTTGAGTTCCAGAAACTCAATCTCCTTCTTACCTCTGATGTCCTCAGGAAAGTACCTTCTTAGAAAAGCTCTCCTGAACACAGCCCAATTAAATGCAACTCCATCTTCTTCGATTCGATCGTAGCAACCCACGGTCATCGCCTTCTTCGCTAACATGTGAGTTCCATATCTCACCTTCACCCTCCACACAATCACTCAAGATCCTCTCGATCTCCTTCAACCACTTGAGCACCTTGGGATCATGTGCACCCTTGAACAATGGAGGATTATTCCTCTGAAAATTCCCCAATTGTCGGTCAGCACCAATCGCAGCTCCCTGCTGGTTCCCTCCGAGTACTCCAGCCAACATTCCCAAAGCCTCAGCAACGGCATCATCATTCCTTCCGTTACTTCCAGAATTGTTCGAACATTACAAAACAATCTACATCACACAAGTATCGATTTACTTACACTAGTCGCATACTAAAAGGGATAACGACCCAAGACAAGACCGACTATGCTCTGATACCACTATTGTAACACCCCATCTAAATACCCCGAATATATTAATTAAATTAATATCTAAATCAGCTTTAATCAGAGTTAACACGGAAAATGAGGGATGTCACAACTAATAAATAAAACAAACTTCATTCAAACAAGAGCTATGCTACACTGAGGATCATTATCCAAATAAATTAATCAATTTAAGACCATGTCTTACACAGCGGAAATACCAAATCAAAATTTAATAAACCATCATGGTTCTCAAGGAATCCAACTAAAACAATTAAACGATAATAGTTCTCTTAACTAAACGCCCCCGTTGTTACAATCTAATCGAGCATGACGACACGCGGACTTAAAAGATAAGCTCTAGAGCCATCCTCACCAACTCCTCATTTAACTTTAATCAAAATTGTAAAGTAAGGGTGAGATTTCTCATAATTAAAACACATTATAAGCTTCTCATTTAACAATATATTACAAGCATATCATTTCACCCACTTAACACAATTCAGAATTCAACATACAACCATATTCATATAAGTCATCATGCATAATCAATAGACAACAAAAGAATTGCAACACTGGAAGACATCCTAACATGTTACAATTCCATACAAACACAAATGCGACTCGAGTGCATGCGGTAATCGACCGTGACCAAGTCACCCAACACCGATCCATCGTCAACCGGATACGGACCATCGATTCGTCCATAACCACCCGGACACGAATCCAGCTTAACCACCCATCCTCACTGGTATCGGTTATCGGCAATCCAAGTCAAATTCCGCACAATGGGAATTAACTTCACCAAACAATGCATATGCACGCACATCACTAGCATGCAACATCAATCAGTCTATGTAATACATCAATTTAACATAACTGAATCAACCAATCAACATGATATTTCAACCAATCAACATGATATTTCAACCAATCATGCATACAAATAAACAGTCGCATAAACATGTTTTACATCCACACACTACCAGTATATCCATAACACAGGATCTCTGCTACATACACATCCATATTCATCAGTCAAAAGTCACCTATCCCGAAATTTGGCTCGTTTTCAAAATAATTTCAAGTTTTGGAAAATATTTTCATTTCATAAAATAGAGCTTTAAATTTAGGAAATAACGTCCAAAACGGCGCTCAAAACGGACTTACGGTTTGAAATTTATGAATTTCCAAAGTTTGACATTTTTCAAAAAAAATAAAGCAGAACCCGGTTCCTACATATACAGGAACCGGTTCCTGCTGAAGTTCAAAAACACGCTTCTGGAAAAATGTATGGGAACCCGGTTCCTACCCATACAGGAACCGGTTCCTGAGTGCATTTTTCCAGGTTTTCACAGTTTTTCAATATGGAACCCGGTTCCTCCCCACTGGGAACCGGTTCCCACGTGTTATAAAGCCATTTCCTGCACTTTTGGCAGCATTCCTTCATTCTCAATCAAACACAAACTTACCCATACGAATCCCAACATGGAAAACACCAAAACATATCCAATTTGCACCATTATCACATCAAACAACATATTTTCATCATTTCTTTTCATCTACTGACACCCTAATTGTTTTCAATCCATAAAACTGACACAATCTGACATCATCTGACACAATTAGGTATACATCCATGGAAACCTAGAAATTCCCAAACTAAGGTTTCCTAACATGCTATGATCTATAGTATCAAAATCAAAACCTATAATACGAAATAATCAATCGAAATCACCCCTTACCTTGTGGGTTCTTCGACTTCTGACACTTCTAGGTTTTCTTCCTTCTTTTCTCCTCTTCTCACTTCACGTATCTTGTTTTCTCCAAAAATGACTCTATTTTCCTTCTTTCCTTATTTTATTCCTTATAACATAAATAAAACAAATATTACTCCTGGCACCTCAATTAATTCCATCATTAATCTTAATAATCCAATGTATTAATAAATTATGTTCTCAATTAATTTAATAATTAAAAATCATAATTTATTTAATTGTTGAATTATTTTGGGGTGTCACATAACCACCCCAATGGTCATGGGTTCAAACCTCCCATGGACCATTTTTTTCAAACTTTTTCATATTTTCTTCATTTTTCTTACAAACTTCAACATTTTTTTTAACCAATCAAAACTCCTCATTTTGAGGTGATTTTTTGTACACTTGTCAATAAATGTATCTATTTTATGATAGTGCAAAAATTTTCAGAAAAAACTTTCATCTGATTATGTTTTAATCGAGCCAAAAACGACACTTCGAGCACTTTTCAAAACTTCTCATGATTAAACTTCACATTTCAAAACAATTTTTAAATCATTTTTTCAAAACTTTTCATCAAACTTACATCATTTTTACCATGATCGATCCGATTTAAACGATAAAACCGAATTCGTTTTCTCTCAAATTTCTCAATCGATCATGGGCCTCCCTCACGGTGTAAGTCCCATAACATTCTTTTATGTACATAATATTTCTTTGTACATATCAAACTTTCTTCAAATACATACAAATTTTTATCTATATAATATGATACTTTTTATACTCAAGTATGCATAAACTTTGATCGTTTGTTTTCACCTCACTTGTGTATACACAAACAAAACATTCTTTTATGTACATACATATTTTCCTTGTACATATCAAAAATTCATTTTATATTCATACCAATCTTTATCTGTACATAATACAAATACTTTTTTTACTCAAACGCGGATAAACTTCGATCGTTTGTTTTCCGTTTCGTCTGTATATACACTGAATACCATTGATATTGAAAGGAGCATTATTCCCTGTGAAACTGCTTTCAAACCAATGGGCCACCCTTATGGTGTAAGTCTCAACCCTCCTATGTACATCCATATTTCTCTGTACATAAATACTCGTCCGTGTACATACTTACTTCTTTGTACACAATTCAGACTTGTAAATAATCAAGTTACGCTCGTTTTAAACGTTCGTTTCACAGACACTTGTTTTTATTTCATAAACTCTTACAAATAAACATCATACATTGTTTATATTTCCTTCATAAACTCCTGTGAATACATATCACACACACACACTTGTTTATACAACTGTCTAGTTATAACATAACAACTAGTCTAACCAATATAGCTTCCCTTGATACTGAGTTAGCCTCCTCTTGGGCTTTGTACAAGGTAACTCATTTCATCTGAGTTTAGCCTCCGCTTAGGCTTCATATAAGACACACTCCCCTGTTGAGTCAGCCTCCTCTTGGGCTTCGTTCAAAAGAACTCCTCATTGAGTTTAGCCTTCTCTTGGGCATCATACAATGAAAGAGATCAGAAATCTCTTAACCCTCCTATTGGGCTTCCAATACAAAGAATCACCCGCGTTAGGATAGAACCCTGAGAGTATAATTTCCCGGTGAAATTGCTCTTAATTCCAAAAGGATGGTTTCCCGGTGAAATCCCTTTTAAAAAACAAAGCCATCCATACCTTATAGCTTCCTCTTGAGCTTCATACAAGGACCCTCAATGACCCTCGGAATGCCTCCTCTTGGGCTTACAATACAAGGACCCATGGGCTTCTTAAAAGCATCCCTTAATCCAATCAATTTCTCCTCGAGATTTAGACATCTATCATCTCTATTGAAGAAGTATCTCATCTATCACATCACATACAGTAAAAAACTTTTCTAACTGTTTTCAAACAAAAACATCTCTTAATTGTAAGTGGTAACGCTTGTACACTCAAGCAAAACACCCAATGCTTGCAATTAAAAGATTCACTCATCTTTTTCAAAACATCTTTCTTAAACATGTAAGTGGTAACGCTTGTACACTCAAGCAAAACACCGATAGCTTACGACGAAAGATTTTAATCAATCAAACCTTTTTAAAATGTATGTGATGAAATAGATTAGATATATTTTTCATTAAGATGACATTTGTCTGTCTCATACTAACATCCCGTTGCTTTCCACTAGCATAAGTGGGAACTACGATTGCTCTGACTTTCTCAACATCCTTTTGAGAATACGTAGGCACAAGGTCTCATCCTTGCCGAGCAAATTTCTTTCTCCTCGGACCAAACAAACCATAGATCCTCAGATCCGAGCTACAAATGCTCGATTCCCACTAGGATATGTATGCGTAAGATCCATCTTTGCGAGCACAATAATAACAAACACTAGGATCCCAACCAATCTATCCTTCTTAAAATCCCAAAGGAGAAACTTTCCCAATCATAGAAATAGCAATTAAAACACACAAACATATCAAACATATTCATATATAAAGCTATAGATAACTATATATATTTAGGGTGCTCCATCTATTCCCTTTATATAACAAACCCCTTACTGAATCTCCCAATGCGTTGCGTCTAGTTTGCGCTAGTCGTTACGCATATCAAATCAATTAAGGGTATTAACAGCTTTCCCCTTTTTCATAATCATTAAATCATCTTTCTTGTGTTGAAAATAATAAAGCTTGATGCTCGCGGCATCTTTATAAACAAATCAAAAGAGTAAATCGTTTCGAGCCAGAGGATCTGAATTCATATTCGATTCGCTAGCGCGACGCTTTTTAACGCGAACACATTAGTCCCCGAGTAGTGATCTTAATCAGCTTCACCTCGTTACATCAGTCTCTGAGCAGTAACAGTTTATCTCGTATACACAGAGATATTTATCCCTAGCGGAATGTCTTTCGACGATTATTACCCCCCGACAGCAGCAATATCCAGACTCGAAACTTGGTCAGATAGTGCATCGGAGGAAACCTACGCACAAGATTTTTCAGCTTTACGCCCCCTTCGGTGTTGCCCCATTACATCAGTCTCCAAGCGTTATTCGGATACTCACTAGAAAGATCTGCGCACAAGATCCCCAGCGGAGTACCTCCCAGTTCTTAGTCTTTCCAACAGCATTAATATCCAGACTCGAAACTTGGTCAGGTAGTGCATCGGAGGAATCAAAAGCATCTCTCCAAGCCAGGATTTTCAACAACTTCATCCCCAAACAGAAGTCAAAAATGCCCGGCAGGACGTCCTCATCTTCTTCAAGATGGATATGTTTTGAAATGCCACAACATCTACATTCATACATTATTCATAAAAATCATAACATGTGCACATATCACTCACGAACATTGTCATATGCTTGCATGCATCATAATCTGCATAGGACTAACTATATCCTGTCAAGATTTTATTTCCCCAACAGGTAAAATATATGTTCCAAACGGAAGGTCCAAGATTAATATCCGAAACAAGACGGGGAACCCAATCTGAAAGACCGTACGAATCTTTTCCAAACGGAAGGTCAAAAGTTAATACCCGAAACAAGACGGGGGACCCAATCTAATTATCTTCCGACAACATGTCCGAGATTAATACCCGAAACGAGACGGGGAACCCAATCAGAAAGACCATACAAGTTGTCTTTCGGCAACAGGCATTGGGTCAATACCTGAAGTAAGACGGGAAAGCTATCCATATTCTTCCAAATATCCACCTCGGAATAGTCAGGACGAAGGTTTATTCTGAGTCTCTCTTATTATCAACAGCAACTAGAGAGTCTAGCATACGACTCAGTTACCCCGGATGGCATCTTAAGCCTATCTCCGACTACTTGTCGACATTTCTCCACCTTCAGAATGCTGCATATTTGGTTAAAAATCAATACATACCAATAACTTCATTCAAAGACGAGCGTGAAGTCTAACGAATAACTCAAAGTTAGCCGCCCCCAGATGGCATCTTAAGCCCATCTTCGTGCTCTCTTCCATTTTCAAAATACCTACAGAGTCTAACGTACAGCTCATTCCCCAGCATCAGTCTCTCCTGATGGCATCTTAAGCCCATCTCCGATGTTTCTCCTATTCGAATGACGTTCGTGAGTCTAGCATACGACTTGCTCTCCAGCTCAGCTTCTCCAAATGGCATCTGTAAGCCCATTCTGGTGCATCATCAACCAACAGCGAGTGCAAATTTTCAAGTGTACTCGAGTGTTCAATCATCTTCTACAGTCAAGTCACGAAAGGCAAGCATGCCAATCTAACCCTTCCAGTACAAGAAGATTGAACAGAGGCAACTGTTATACCCCAAAAATTTTCCCTCTTATCTCCCAAGGACATTTCACATATCCATGCTCAAGGATTTCACAAGGATTGACCGGACAAATCCTCTCCTAAGCAATCAACCCAAACTAGGGTTTGGCCATCCTCAAACCAAGGTGGGCATCCAACATTTCCAGTGGTCATCATGCCTCATCATATGCTTCAAAGAATCTCCATGTCAAGTTTCAAGCCTTACAAGTCAAGTTTCCTCAAACAATTGCTCAAATGGTTGAAAATTAGTTGTATTGGACAAAAAGTCAATTGTGGTCAACATACAGTCAAACTTCATAATTTTTTGTCAACATCAATATTTTGAAGTGATATTCATCATTTGATCAAGGGTTGATCATGATTCATCAAGAAAAGTCAAGAATTGATAAAAAGTCAAAGTTTCTAAATTGAGCTTTCTTAGACAAAAGTCAACAGAACTTTGACTAGGCATAACTTTCACATACTTTATCAGAAATTTTTCCACCACAACTCATTTTGAAGAGAATTCAATTCTCTACAACTTCATGTCTCACAAGCTTGGGTAGAAAATGCTTCATTTGAAAGTTATGGATCAAAACATTACAGGTCATTTTAAAAGTCAACAAAAAGTCAACTTTTTGCAAAGAAGTTTTCATGAGCATGGAAACTCCAATGAAGATGAAACCAAAAAGGCTATTTAGAAGACATCTTGAGCTTTCTAAAAAGTCCAAGAACACCCAAAAATGTTAAAAATTGAGCAAGATACACCTTGTCCAAGTTGAGCATTTTTGAGGAGGTGCACAAAGAGAAATACTTGACAAAACCAATTTTTTTGCAAATGGGCCAGACTTTTCTTGATTCAAACATGTTCCTTAGCTGAATTGGAACCTCCAAGCCCAAGGCCACAAATTTATCTTTTATTTTTTATTTATTTTTTTATTTTTAATCATTTAAAACCAATTTAATTAAAATAAAAGATAGAAAATCAAAAATTAATTGCAAGATGGATTTTCTCTCATCCTTGAGGTCCAAGCAAGCCATTTAATCTGATTATTTTGAAATAATCATGATTGGTAATGAGATTTGATTGAAATTGGCCAAAAAAGGAAATATTTGGTTTGATTCCAAATCAAATAATTTCTCATTGATTGGCTTGATTTTTTCTTACAATTCTTGACCTAATTCACTCTATTATAAATACATGATGTTACTACATGCACAAGAGGAGAAATTCTGGCCTCAAGAACCCTATTCCAAGCCTCACAAAATCGTACATTGCAAGTTACTAGCAGCCAGGTTTCCAGCCCAATTTAAAGCATTTTAAGGATTCCAACACATTCCCGGAGGTCCTCTGAATCGATCCAGATACTCACAAGCCAGCCAAACGTCCAAAATCAAGAAATCACGATTTCGGTTTGCACATTCTAACTCAAAATCGATTTCTGATTTTCATGCATATTTAACATGTTTGGATTGTTTGTTTGTGTTTAGAATGAAGTTTCGAAGCTTTCTGCATAGGTTAATTGATGTTTAGACACATGAATCATAACTTGCCATTGTTAGGGTTCATAAGCTCCAATTGGGGTTTTCTGAAATAGGAAAAATTGGACGAAACCAATGATCCCAGCATGTTCAGGGGATCAAACCGAGTTGATCCATGTCCCCATAACAAATTTATGTTGCATATTTTGGATTTTGATTTTTGCAGGTGTTATAGCTACGGACAATCTGTTGGTAAAAGCTTTAGCTACGAACCAAAACCGTAAGCTAAAAGTTTAAATATTCAAACGAGGAAGACGAAGTTCTTGGCGCGTGTTTTAAATTTGGTTTTCAGAAAATTAATCCCCTTATAATTATTTCGTTTTATATTACTAACAGCTAAACACTCCAGCTCATATGGCAAGAGGCGCGTGCATGTGAAGGAGAGGACCAGGGTTCGATCCCTGGCTCCAGTAATCTTTTTTACCACCTTGCAAAACTAACCAATTTTTCTCATATTTTCTTATTTTATTTTATTTCTTTTCAAATAATTTTCTAACACATCAAAAAATCACAAAAAAATATTTTCTTTTTGCATTTAGGTCAGAAAAATACTTATTTAATTTTTGAGATAAAAAATAATATTTTTGCATGCATATTTTAATTAATTGTTAATTAACCATAAAATTGACTTTTAATTGCTTTTCCTTATTAAAATCAACCCAGAAAATTCCCAAAAAAATTGTTTTATCATCTAGCTAGGATTACTAACCTAAAAACTTTTTCCTAACTCAAAAATCTTTCTTTTACTAACACATTTTCTCTTATGCGATTTTTTTTCTTTTCCGATTATTATGTATCTGCTTCCAGGTTGTAATAGTTAGGATTAATTTTCTCGCATTTCTTTTTCCCAATAATTATGTAACTGCTCATGGGATGTAATAGCTTAATTAGGGTTTTACTTTCCGCACTCCTATATTATGTAACTGCCCCAAAGCCATGTAATAGCGTAGGATTTACTTTCCGCACTTTACTTTCCGCAATTTACTTTCTGCACCCATATAAACTGCTAGTAACAAGACATGCATGGCAAGATAAAAATGAACATAGATCACTTCTAATTTCAAGATAATATATCTGAATTCAATACACTCTCTTCACACATGCACCCCCTAGGCTATTCTCTCTCGTTGCCTTTCAAATAAATGGTCAAGTCCCTCGAACGTAGAGGTATCCTAGCACCATTGCCTACGAAACATATCATCATAGTCCCTTCGATACAAAGATCATAGTCCCTCGATGTTGCCTACGAATACATGATCTCGTCCCTCGATTTTTGCCTACGAAAAGTGATGATCGTCCCTTCGAATGTGCTAGGATACTCCTACAAGTTACTTTCTATGACCATCTGATGTCCCTTCGAATGTCCCTTCTACATCCAACGAATAGGGTTACCTACCAACTAATGGTATGGATAGCACTATTCTAAAGGAAAGTAAAATAACACGGAAACGACCGTTCTGAGTAGGTAATAAGACTTTTAGTTGCTTGCTCCATCAAAACATTGTTTTCACACCTCACACTTTTACAAAGTTTAAAACACCTTTTTTTCAAAAAAAATGAAACATTTCCGAACACTTCGTATACATTCCAGCGTGAATCATTACGAAGTCAAAGCGAAATGCCTTTTCAAAACATTTTCAAATACACACACAGAAAGCAAATTTTTTTAAAGATGAGCTAAGCAACTAAGATCCCGTAGATAACTACGAATGGAAAGGGTGCTAACACCTTCCCTTTTCATAACCTTCTCCCTTTCTCAGAATCTAACGAAGGTCTTTTTCTGTTCTTTGCACCTTCCCTTAATTGGATAAAAGAAAAGTCGGTGGCGACTCTTGCTATCCGCAACATTTGCAATCAAACGCAAAACAATCCAAAGTCAGTTCTCCCACCGTATTACAGGTGGCCTGGAATGAAAAAGGAAATTGCTGAGTTTGTATATGCTTGTTTAGTTTATCAGAAGTCGAAAATTGAACATCAGAAACAGGATTGATGGAGCTGTTGTTTGTTCCAGAATGGAAATGGGATGGCATTTCTATGGATTTTGTATCTGGTTTACCAAGGACGACGAAGAATTGTGATTCTATCTGAGTTATTGTTGATCGGTTGACGAAGTCTGTAACACCCCCTTCTAATTACCCGCGTTTTATAAATAATAATCAGAGTATTTAATCACAATCCAAGAGGCGTCACAATTTAAATAATTTAAATCAATCAATACAGTTGTCATGCTTTCACTGAAGAAGATTTATTAAGTAAATAATGCAAAAGTTATGTTTAACAGCGGAAATGAAACATAACCAAAATTCTGAATACATCATTCATAGTATTCCAGGATATTAACCAAAACATGATTCAAAACATTAAGGAATTCCATTAAAGGATTTCAAAACAAACGTTTCCCCAGTGTTACATCTACCAGAGCACGACACTGACACGCGAATTAACTAACTGAATCAATGCTAGAGCTATCCTCACCAATCCAAGCAGCTAATCACTTCGGATCTGAAATCATCAAAGTGAGGGTGAGATCTCTATCCAATATAAAATGCATTATACGTTTTTAAATACAACGGAATAATTAAATACGTTAGTCCATTATCCAAACACATAGTTACAGTCAATTCACAAATGCATCTCACACAATGTTCATGTAAATATAACAAGCGATGGAAATTGCAACACTGGAAACCACCCTAGCATGTTACAATCCCATATGCAATGCAGACTCTATGCATGTGGTACCAAAACGTTAACCGAGTTCACCCACTGCTCCGTTTACATGTGGAAAGACAGCGGAAATCCATGATTCGCCCATAGCCACTGGGTCAAGAATCCAGCCTCACTACCTCAATCTCCGGGTAAGTCTATTGGCTCAGCCAGTTCACTTCCGCACAATGGGAATGAACCAAATCAACAAATGCTTATGCATGCATCATAAAAGCATGCAATCATCACTTCACAGATCATGATATCAATATAAATCACATAATGCCAATTCACCAATGTATCTCATTCAATCAAAATGAATATCAAAATACAACATTGTAAGCATTAATATCTCATCCGTAACTCAGACCATTCGTAATAGTTCCCCGTTATCCTTAACTAATCACTCTTTTCAAAAATCGGAAGCTCGACTCTTTTTAAAATAATTTTAGCAAAATAATATTTTTCCCTTTTTAAAAGGTAGTATTTTAAATTTAAGAAATAATGCCGAAAACGGCACTCGAATCGGAGTTACGGTTTAGAAAATATGAATTTTTGAAGTTTAAGTATTTTTGAAAAATTGCACATGGAACCCGGTTCCTACCTATACAGGAACCGGTTCCTGCGAAGTTTAAAAATGAGCTCCCTGGTTTTTGTATAGGAACCCGGTTCCGACATAGACAGGAACCGGTTCCTGAGTACAATTTTCACCAGTTTTAAAAAATTACACTAAGAACTCGGTTCCTCCCCACAGGGAACCGGTTCCCACGACCTGTAACAGCATTTTCTGCTACTTTTGACAGCATTATGCATTCCTTATCTCTTCCAATCATTCCAATACGAATTGTGACTTTAGGAACACCAATTTACAACCATTCTACACCATTATAACATCAAACAACATAGTTTCATCATTCTCATTATCTATTCGACACAATAACGATCTTAATTCTATAATCCGACACAAGTTAGGGTTTAATCCTACAAACCTATATTCATCAAAATCAACTTCCTAACATGCCCAATCATCCGGTTGATTCCCAAAACCCATAAGGCATTAAAATTGAATGAAATCACCCCTTACCTCGCGATGATCTTCGATTTCTCTCGGCGTCGGCTTTTCCTCTCTTCTCTTCTCTTCTCCAATTCTACGTGAAATAGCTTTTCTCCCCAAAAGACCTATTTTTCTTTCTTTTCCTTTTTATAACCCTTTTAATTCTCCTTTATTTATTCCAATAAAATACAATAAATGGTAATTAGTAAGAGTAGAGTAATTTACTCCTCACACCCCTAATTACACTCACACCTCCAACTCTTCTTTTCTTTAATTAACCCCATTAAATCCGAAAATATAAATAATCAAGCCTTTAATTAATTAAATAATTAAATTCCTATTTATTTAATATTTGAATTAAATCGGGGTGTCACAACTCTCCCCCACTAAAAGAGTTTTCGTCCTCGAAAACATACCTTAGACGAAAAGTTCGGGATACGAGTCCTTCATCTGACTCTCCAGCTCCCAAGTTACATTTCCTTCAGCTGGTCCTCCCCAAGCTACTCTCACCAGTGCTATGTCTTTACCACGCAGTTGCTTCACTTTCCGATCCTCAATTCTCGCAGGCACTGCTTCAACAGTCAAATTTTCTCGTACCTGTACATCATCTACTTGAATCTCATGAGACGGATCCGCATCGTACCTCCTCAACTGAGATACATGGAAAACATCATGCAAATTCGCAAGTGATGGCGGTAAAGCAATCTGATAAGCAACCTTCCCAACTCTCTTGGTAATCTGAAACGGACCAATAAAACGCGGAGTCAACTTCTTTGACTTCAAAGCTTGACCAATACCAGTCATTGGAGTAACCCGCATGAACACATGATCTCCCTCACGAAACTCAAGATCTTTCCTTCTCTTATCATGATAACTTTTCTGACGACTCTGAGAAGCCTTCATCTTCTCCTGAATCATCTTGATCTTTTCTGAAGTTTGTTGAACAAACTCTGGTCCAATCACCGCACTTTCTCCAGATTCATACCAACACAACGGTGTCCGACACCTTCTACCATACAATGCCTCAAACGGAGCCATACCGATGCTCGAATGAAAACTATTGTTGTAGGTAAACTCTATCAACGGTAAGTAGCTATCCCAAGCTCCACCTTTCTCTAATACACAAGCCCTCAACAAATCTTCTAACGACTGAATCGTCCTCTCCGTCTGACCATCTATCTGTGGATGATATGCAGAACTTAATCGTAACTTAGTACCCAAAGCTTCCTGCAATCCTGTCCAGAACTTAGAAGTAAACCTCAGATCTCTATCTGACACAATGCTAGACGGAATACCATGCAAACTTACAATCCTCTCAACATACAATTCTGCCAACCTCTCCATCGGATAATCCATTCTTATCGGAATAAAGTGAGCAGACTTTGTCAATCGGTCGATAATAACCCAAATAGAATCACAGTTCTTCGTTGTCCTTGGCAAACCAGATACGAAATCCATTGAAATGCCATCCCATTTCCATTCCGGAACAAACAACGGTTCCATCAATCCTGACGGCTTCTGATGTTCAATCTTTGATTTCTGACAAACCAAACATGCATACACAAACTCGGCAATTTCCTTTTTCATTCCAGGCCACCAAAATAACTTCTTTAAGTCATGATACATTTTAGTAGCACCGGGATGAATACTCAACCCACTGCGATGTCCTTCTTCCAAAATACTCTTTCGAAGTTCGGCAACGTCCGGAACACACATCATGTCGCAAAATCTCATAACTCCATTCTCGTCAATTCGGAATTCACCACCTTGACCTTGGTTGATCAACGTCATCTTATCCACCAAACCAACATCAGATTTTTGTCCATTTCGAATCTCTTCCAAAATACCACTAGTCAGCTTCAACATGCCCAATTTTACACTATCCGGAGTAGTTTCACATACTAAACTCAAATCTCTGAATTGTTCCACTAAATCCAATTCACGGACCATTAACATCGACATATGCAAAGACTTCCTGCTTAACGCATCTGCCACAACGTTTGCCTTACTAAGATGGTAATTCAAACCAAAATCATAATCCTTGAGAAATTCTAACCATCTCCTCTGCCTCATATTCAACTCTTTCTGATCAAAGAGATACTTCAGGCTCTTATGATCACTGAACACTTCAAATCGTGAACCATACAGATAATGCCTCCATAATTTCAACACAAACACGACAGCCGCCAACTCTAAATCATGAGTCGGATAATTCATTTCATGAATCTTCAACTGTCTTGAAGCATAAGCCACAACCTGCCTATCTTGCATCAAAACACCTCCTAAACCCATCAAAGACGCATCACAATACACCACGAAAGATTCTGCCGGATTCGGCAAAATTAGAATCGGAGCACTAGTCAACCTCCTCTTCAACTCTTGGAATCCTTTCTCACAATCTATATCCCAAACAAATGCTTGACCTTTTCTCGTCAACTTAGTCAACGGTAAAGCTAACTTCGAAAATCCTTCGATGAACTTCCTGTAATAACCTGCAATACCAAGAAAACTACGGATCTCAGAAGCATTCTTAGGCGCTTCCCACTGAGATACCGCTTCTACTTTCGTAGGATCAACAACAATGCCATTCTTGGAAATCACATGACCAAGAAAACTCACTTTGCTTAACCAAAACTCACATTTGGACAACTTCGCATAAAGCTTCCTCTCCTTCAACAACCCCAATACAATTTTAAGATGCTCTGCATGCTCTTCGAATAGATCAAAATGTCGTCAATAAATACCACCACAAACTTGTCAAGAAACGGATGAAATATACTGTTCATATACTCCATAAAACACCAGGTGCATTAGTAACTCCAAATGGCATAACAAAATATTCATAATGCCCATACCTCGTTCTAAATGCAGTCTTCTGAATATCCTCCGCCTTAACACGAATTTGATGATATCCAGACCTCAGATCAATCTTACTAAATACACAAGCTCCAACTAACTGATCCATCAAATCATCAATCCTCGGTAATGGATACCGATTTTTGATTGTCACTTTGTTCAACTGCCTGTAATCAACACACAGTCTCATTGTACCTTCCTTCTTCTTAACCAACAACACAGGAGCACCCCACGGCGAAACACTAGGCCGAATAAACTTTTTCTCAAGTAGCTCTTCCAACTGTTTCTTCAACTCTGATAACTCAGATGCCGACATGCGATAAGGCGCCATCGACACCGGACTAGTTCCAGGAATTAAATCTATAGCAAACTCCACTTCTCTCTCAGGTGGTAACTCATTAACATCCTCCGAAAACACCTCTGGAAATTCATTAACCACAGGTAATTCTCCACTCTTAGCCTTTCCTTTCACTTCCGTCGAAGAATATAACATAAACACCACAGCACCATCTCTAACAGCTGAATTCATCTGCTTAACTGACATAGTCCCATCTTCCACTTTAACTTCTTCAGGAAATATGACCGTCTTCTCAAAACAACTGATATGAACCTGGTTGAAGACCAACCAGTTCATTCCAAGGATAATATCAAGTTGTTCTAAAGGTAGGCACACTAAATCCATACCGAAACCTCTATCAAAAATAACAATAGGACAATTCCTACAAACATACGAAGTAGTCACTAAGCCCGACGCAGGAGTGTCAATAACCATACTTCCATCCAAATTAGAAATTTCCAAATTCAATCTCTTAGCACAATCCAAAGCAATAAAAGAATGCGTCGCTCCAGTATCAATAATTGCTATTAAAGGTATGCCATTAATAAAACATGTACCTTTAATCAACCGATCATCTGGCTTAACATCTGATCCTGACAAAGCGAACACCTTCCCACCAGCTTGCTATTTCTTTGGCTTAGTACACTGCAGACGAGTGTGTCCTTCTTCACCACAGTTGTAACAAGTTATCCTTCTGGATCTGCACTCAGCAGCTAAATGGCCAAATCTTCCACAGTTGTTGCACTTCCTCGCATCATTCTTGCATTCAGGAGCTCGGTGACCCAATTCGCCACATCTGTAACACTTTACGGAAGAACCAGAAAAACCAGAGTCTCCCCCACTAGGCTTCTTCCAACCTCCAGATTTCTGATTATTTCTATCATAAGGCTTACCACAATCCATATGTCTCTTGCCCTTACGATCAGCATAACTCTGAGCATTCGACTTAGTACTAGCAAGATCTTCTTCCAGAATCCTACTACAGTCAACCAAATCAGGAAACCTTATAATGCGCTGATACCTGATACCCTGCTTGATCTCATCACGCAAACCATTCTCAAACTTGATACATTTGGAAAATTCTCCATCTGCATCGTTAGGGTAATTAGCATAATACTTTGCTAATTCAGTAAACTTGGTTGCATACTCACTCACAGACTTGTTGCCTTGCTTGAGCTCCATAAACTCAATCTCTTTCTTACCCCGAATATCTTCAGGAAAGTACCTTCTTAGAAAAGCTCTCCTGAACACAGGCCAAGTCAACGCAATGCCATCTTCTTCCATTTCAGTCCTGGTAGCAACCCACCAGTCATCAGCTTCTTCTGCTAGCATGTGAGTACCATACCTCACCTTCAGCCCTTCAGCACAATCAATCACTCTGAAGATCCTCTCGATCTCCTTCAACCACTTCTGAGCACCCTCGGGATCATGCGTGCCCTTGAACAATGGAGGATTATTCCTCTGAAAATTTCCCAATTGTCTGTCAGCACCAATAACAGCTCCCTGCTGATTCCCTCCGAGCACTCCAGCTAACATTCCCAAAGCCTCAGCAATAGCATCGCCGTTCCTTCCGTTACCTCTTCCAGCCATTGTTCTGTAACATTACAAAACAATCCACATCAGCACACAAGTATCGACAACAGTGTTACTTACACTAGTCGCATACAAAAGGGATAAGACACTAAGACAAGACCGACTATGCTCTGATACCACTATTGTAACACCCCCTTCTAATTACCCGCGTTTTATAAATAATAATCAGAGTATTTAATCACAATCCAAGAGGCGTCACAATTTAAATAATTTAAATCAATCAATACAGTTGTCATGCTTTCACTGAAGAAGATTTATTAAGTAAATAATGCAAAAGTTATGTTTAACAGCGGAAATGAAACATAACCAAAATTCTGAATACATCATTCATAGTATTCCAGGATATTAACCAAAACATGATTCAAAACATTAAGGAATTCCATTAAAGGATTTCAAAACAAACGTTTCCCCAGTGTTACATCTACCAGAGCACGACACTGACACGCGAATTAACTAACTGAATCAATGCTAGAGCTATCCTCACCAATCCAAGCAGCTAATCACTTCGGATCTGAAATCATCAAAGTGAGGGTGAGATCTCTATCCAATATAAAATGCATTATACGTTTTTAAATACAACGGAATAATTAAATACGTTAGTCCATTATCCAAACACATAGTTACAGTCAATTCACAAATGCATCTCACACAATGTTCATGTAAATATAACAAGCGATGGAAATTGCAACACTGGAAACCACCCTAGCATGTTACAATCCCATATGCAATGCAGACTCTATGCATGTGGTACCAAAACGTTAACCGAGTTCACCCACTGCTCCGTTTACATGTGGAAAGACAGCGGAAATCCATGATTCGCCCATAGCCACTGGGTCAAGAATCCAGCCTCACTACCTCAATCTCCGGGTAAGTCTATTGGCTCAGCCAGTTCACTTCCGCACAATGGGAATGAACCAAATCAACAAATGCTTATGCATGCATCATAAAAGCATGCAATCATCACTTCACAGATCATGATATCAATATAAATCACATAATGCCAATTCACCAATGTATCTCATTCAATCAAAATGAATATCAAAATACAACATTGTAAGCATTAATATCTCATCTGTAACTCAGACCATTCGTAATAGTTCCCCGTTATCCTTAACTAATCACTCTTTTCAAAAATCGGAAGCTCGACTCTTTTTAAAATAATTTTAGCAAAATAATATTTTTCCCTTTTTAAAAGGTAGTATTTTAAATTTAAGAAATAATGCCGAAAACGGCACTCGAATCGGAGTTACGGTTTAGAAAATATGAATTTTTGAAGTTTAAGTATTTTTGAAAATTTGCACATGGAACCCGGTTCCTACCTATACAGGAACCGGTTCCTGCGAAGTTTAAAAATGAGCTCCCTGGTTTTTGTATAGGAACCCGGTTCCGACATAGACAGGAACCGGTTCCTGAGTACAATTTTCACCAGTTTTAAAAAATTACACTGGGAACTCGGTTCCTCCCCACAGGGAACCGGTTCCCACGACCTGTAACAGCATTTTCTGCTACTTTTGACAGCATTATGCATTCCTTATCTCTTCCAATCATTCCAATACGAATTGTGACTTTAGGAACACCAATTTACAACCATTCTACACCATTATAACATCAAACAACATAGTTTCATCATCCTCATTATCTATTCGACACAATAACGATCTTAATTCTATAATCCGACACAAGTTAGGGTTTAATCCTACAAACCTATATTCATCAAAATCAACTTCCTAACATGCCCAATCATCCGGTTGATTCCCAAAACCCATAAGGCATTAAAATTGAATGAAATCACCCCTTACCTCGCGATGATCTTCGATTTCTCTCGGCGTCGGCTTTTCCTCTCTTCTCTTCTCTTCTCCAATTCTACGTGAAATAGCTTTTCTCCCCAAAAGACCTATTTTTCTTTCTTTTCCTTTTTATAACCCTTTTAATTCTCCTTTATTTATTCCAATAAAATACAATAAATGGTAATTAGTAAGAGTAGAGTAATTTACTCCTAACACCCCTAATTACACTCACACCTCCAACTCTTCTTTTCTTTAATTAACCCCATTAAATCCGAAAATATAAATAATCAAGCCTTTAATTAATTAAATAATTAAATTCCTATTTATTTAATATTTGAATTAAATCGGGGTGTCACAAAGTCCGCTCACTTTTTCCCGATAAGAATGGATTATCCTATGGAGAGGTTGGCAGAGTTGTATGTTGAGAAGATCGTAAGTTTGCATGGTATCCCTTCTAGCATTGTGTCGGATAGAGATCCGAGGTTTACGTCTAAGTTCTGGACAAGATTGCAAGAAGTTTTGGGTACTAAGTTGAGATTGAGTTCCGCTTATCATTCGCAGACAGATGGTCAGACGGAGAGAACGACTCAGTTGTTAGAGGATTTGTTGCGAGCTTGTGTGTTGGAAAAAGGTGGAGCTTGGGATAGTTATTTTCCATTGATTGAGTTTACCTACAACAATAGTTTTCATTCGAGTATTGGTATGGCTCCGTTTGAGGCATTGTGTGGTAGGAGCTGTCGAACACCATTGTGTTGGTACGAATCTGGAGAAAGTGTTGTGGTTGGACCGGAAATTGTCCAATAGACTTCATAAAAGATTAAGATGATTCAGGAGAAGATGAGAGCTTCTCAGAGTCGCCAGAAGAGTTATCATCACAAGAGGAGGAAGGATCTCGAGTTTAGTGAAGGAGATCATGTGTTTATGCGAGTTACTCCGATGACTGGTATTGGTCGAGCCTTGAAGTAAAAGAAGTTGACTCCGCACTTTATTGATCCGTATCAGATTACCAAGAAGGTTGGAAGGGTTGCTTATCAGATTGCTTTACCGCCATCGCTTGCGAACTTACATGATGTCTATCATGTATCTCGGTTGAGGAAGTACATTGCTGATCCGTCTCATGAGATTCAGGTAGATGATATACAAGTGTGAGATAATCTGACTGTGGAAGCATTACCTGTGAGAATTGAGGATCGGAAGTTGAAGCAATTGCGAGGTAAAGAGATAGCATTGGTGAAAGTAGCTTGGGGAGGACCAGCAGGTGGAAATGTCACTTGGGAACTAGAGAGCCAGATGAAAGACTCGTATCCCGAACTTTTCGTCTAAGGTATGTTTTCAAGGACGAAAACTCTTTTTAGTAGGGGAGAGTTGTGACACCCCAAATAATTCAATTATTAAATAATTAGAAATTTAATTATTAATTTAATTAAAGGTTTAATTATTGGCATTTTGAATTAATGGACTTAATTATTTAATTAAATAAATGGATGGTTAGAGGTGTAAATTGGAATTGGGAGGTGTGTAGAGTAAAAGGCTCTAATTAATCTAATTTATTTATTTCTATTATTTGGAAAATAAAAAGGAATAAATAAAGGGAAAAAATTGAGAAGAGAAATTAGAATTTCATTCTACGTACTTTTGAGAAGAGAAGAGAAAAAGGAGAAAAAGCCAAATCGTCAGAATTCGAAGATTCATCGCGAGGTAAGGGGTGATTTGATCAGGTTATTATGCCTTATAGGTTTTGATGATCAATAGAATAATTTAATCTGTTAGGAATCTCGAATTAGGATTCTAGGTTGTGCCCTAACATTATAATCTGACGTAATAATTCGATTGGAATTGATAAGAACGATTAATGAATGTAGAATGATTCTAGGCTAAGTAGAAAACATGATACTGTGGTCAAATGGATGTAAAAACGCATTAATAAATTCTATTATGGTATAATATAAAGTTTGGTAATGAATGGAATTAATAGGAATTGGAAACAGTGAAAAAAACTGGTTTTTAGATGAAAAATAATAGTATGGGTCGACACATGGCATTATGGATCGATGCAAGCAGTGAAAATTTAGAAAACCAGAAGCGTGGAAAACGTATGCATCGACTCATAGGAAGAAAATCAAAGCTATGCGTCGACACATATGTGTTATGCATCGATGTATACTGAACCAAATTTGAAAAATGCATAATTTTAAAGCTATGCATCGATGCATACGATACATGAGTCGACGCAAACAGTTTATGTATTGACACATGAGGTTTTGTGTCGATACATACTGTGTAGGAACAGAAGGTGATTTTCTGAAAACGGTTTTGGTCATATCTTTGCGACCGTAACTCCGATTTAGGCATAGTTGGTATCGTTGGAAAGCTTAGAACGATTACTATCTATTAAAAACATTTTCAAAACCAGTAATTGAGATCTTGAAGAATTAATATGGCTTCCATAACAATAATTCGTTGTGATTCGTGAATTGTTCGTTGTGTATGCTTGCTGTATGTTAATTCCATGTGTTGTAATTAACGTTATATGTTCATGATTTACTGTTATCATGTACTGTTGTTGTTATTGGTTATGAGTGGAATAATGTTGTGTGATCATATTCCATATTTGAATTGTTGTATGCTTCTGATGTGCATGCATAAGCATTCTGGTGATGGTTCATTCCTATTGTGTGGAATTGAACTTGCAGAGCCAATAACTGTACCCAATGGATAGTGGTGGTGAGGCTAGATTCTTGACCCAGTGGTGTATGGGCGAATCGTTGATTGACGCTGTTTTCGAGGTGTAAATGGAACAGGGTGTGAACTTGGTTCACATTTGGTACCACGTGCATTGAGTCTGCATTGCATATGTAATTATAACATGTTAGGATGGTTTCCAGTGTTATAATTACATTGATTATCGTTATGTGCATAATGAATTGTATGGAATATAATTGTGGATTTGTTAATCTGGTTATGCTAATGCGGGTGGAATAATGTATTGATTGTTTTATTGTTTTAAAGAAACGTATAATGCATTTTAATTGTTGATGAAATCTCACCCTTACTTTGATGATTTCAGATTGAAGTGATTAGCTGCTCAGGAATTGGTGAGGATGGCTTATAGATCCGTGCTATTTAGATAGTCCGCGTGTCAGTGTCATGCTCTGGTAGTTGTAACACTGGGGAACGATCGTTTTGGAATTTTAAGGATTAAACTTGTTTCTTTTGAGTTTATGCTTGGAATAACTATGAATTGTGGTTATTTCGGGTTTTATGTTATTTCCGCTGTGTAAAACATAATCATTGGTTTTAGATTATTTAATGAAGTTCTTCAGTAAAAGCATGATTACTATTATGATGTTTTATCATTTTAAATTTTTAAATTGTACCTCATCTATCCCGACTCCTTATAGTAGAAATTGTAAAGTTGCATGGTGTGCCGTCTAGCATTGTGTCGGATAGAGATCCAAAGTTCACTTCTCAATTTTGGAGAGTTTTTCATCGGGAAATGGGGACGGAATTGAATTTAAGCACTTCGAATCATCCTCAGACTGATGGACAGACTGAGAGAACCATCCAAACCATTGAAGATATGTTGAGAGCTTGTATTCTAGAAAGTGGTGGAAGTTGGAATGATCATTTACCGTTGATAGAATTTGCGTACAACAATAGTTACCACTCGAGTATAGGCATGGCACCATACTTGGCTTTGTATGGAAGAAGATGTCGTTCACCTTTGTGTTGGTCAGAAGTTGGTGAAAAAGGAACTCTTGGACCGGAAATAATTAAAGAGACGACTGAGAAAATTAAAGAAATAAGAGAAAAGATGAAAAAAGCTCAGGACCGTCAAGAGAGTTATGCGGACAAGAGGAGAAGACCCTTGAGTTTTGAAGAAGGTGAACATGTATACTTGAAAATGACTCTGAGGCTTAGGATGAAAGGAGCGTTTAAAGTTCGGAAGCTTAGTCTCAGGTATGTGGGATCATATCAAATCATGAGACAGGTAGGTGAAGTAGCATATCAACTAGCATTGCCACTGTCACTATTCGGGATGCATGACGTTTTCCATGTGTCTCAACTTCGGAAGTTCATTCCGGATTCATTTCATCCTATTCTTCCCGATGTCGTGGAGATAGAACCAGGCCTTTCTGTTTGCGTTAAAAAGCGTCGCGCTAGAGAATTCGAATATGAATTCAGATTCTCTGGCTCGAAACGATTTACTCTTTTGATTTGTTTATAAAGATGCCGCGAGCATCAAGCTTTATTATTTTCAACACAAGAAAGATGATTTAATGATTATGAAAAAGGGGAAAGCTGTTAATACCCTCAATTGATATTGATATGCGTAACGACTAGCGCAAACTAGGCAACGCATTGGGAGATTCGAGTAAGGGGTTTGTTATATAAAGGGAATAGATGGAGCACCCTAAACATATATGGTTATCCATAGCTTTATATATGAATATGTTTGATATGTTTGTGTGTTTTAATTGCTATTTCTATGATTGGGAAAGTTTCTCCTTTGGATTTTAAGAAACGGTAGATTATGTGGGATCCTATGTTTAGTTATTATTGTGCTCGCAAAGATCATTGGGATCCTCTGCATACATATCCCTTAATGGGAATCATAGCATTTGTAGCTCGGATCTAAAAGGATATATGGTTTGTTTGGTTTGAGGGAGAAAGAAATTTGCTCGGCAAAGATGAGACCTTGTGCCTACGTATTCTCAAAAGGATGTTGAGAAAGTCAGAGCAATCGTAGTTCCCACTTATGCTAGTGGAAAGCAACGGGATGTTAGTAAGAGACAGACAAATGTCATCTTAATGAAAAATGTATCTAATCTATTTCATCACATACATTTTTGAAAAGTTTGAACTGATTAAAATCTTTCTTCGTAAGTTATAGGTGTTTTGTTTGAGTGTACAAGCGTTACCACTTACATGTTTAAGAAAAATGTTTAAAAAAAAGATTGAATCTTTTAACTGTAAGCATTGGGTGTTTTGCTTGAGTGTACAAGCGTTACCACTTACAATTAAGAGATGTTTTTGTTTGAAAACAGTTTGAAAAGTTTTTGACTGTATGTGATGTGATAGATGAGATACTTCTTCCATAGAGATGATAGGCGTCTAAATCTCAAGGAGAAATTGATTGGATTAAGGGGATGCTTTTAAGAAGCCCATGGGTCCTTGTATTGAAAGCCCAAGAGGAGGCATTCCGAGGGTCATCGAGGGTCATCGAGGGTCCTTGTATGAAGCTCAAGAGGAAGCTATAGGGTATGGCTGGTTTTGTCTTTAAAAGGGATTTCACCGGGAAACCATCCTTTTGGAATTAAGAGCAATTTCACCGGGAAATTATAATCTCAGGGTTCTATCTTAACGCGAGTGATTCTTTGTATTGGAAGCCCAATAGGAGGCTGTTAAGAGATTTTATGGTCTCTTTCATTGTATGATGCCCAAGAGAAGGCTAAACTCAATGAGGAGTTCTTTTGAACGAAGCCCAAGAGGAGGCTGACTCAACAGGGGAGTGCTGTCTTATATGAAGCCTAAGCGGAGGCTAAACTCAGATGAATGAGTTTTCTTATATGAAGCCTAAGAGGAGGCTAAATCTGTGGGGAGAGTTATCTTGTATAAAGCCCAAGCGGAGGCTAAACTGTAGGGAACCTATTGGTTAGACTAGTTGTTATGTTATAACTAGACAATTGTATGAACAAGTGTGTGTGTGTGTGTGTGTGTGATATGTATTCACAGGAGTTTATGAAGGAAATATAAACAATGCATGATGTTTATTTACAAGAGTTTATGAAGTATAAACAAGTGTCTGTGAAACGAACGTTTAAAACGAGCGTAACTTGATTATTCACAAGTTTAAACTGTGTACAAGGAATTAAATATGTACACGATCGAGTATTTATGTACAGGGAAATGGATGGATGTACATAGGAGGGTTGGGACTTACACCATAAGGGTGGCCCATTGGTTTGAAAGCAGTTTCACAGGGAATAATGCTCCTTTCAATACCAATGGTATTCAGTGTATATACAGATGAAATGAAAAACAAACGATCGAAGTTTATCCGTGTTTGAGTAAAAAGTATTTGTATTATGTACAGATAAAAATTTGTATAAAAAGAATTTTGATATGTACAAGGAAAATATGTATGTACATAAAAGAATGTTGGTTTGTGTATACACAAGTGAAGTGAAAACAAACGATCGAAGTTTGTCTGTACTTGAGTATAAAAAGTATCTGTATTATGTACAGATAAAAATTTTGTATGTATCTGAAGAGAGTTTTATATGTACAAGGAAATAATTATGTACATAAAAGAATGTTTTTGGGACTTACACCGTAAGGGAGGCCCATGATCGATTAAGAAATTCGAGAGAAAACGAATCGGTTTTATCGTTTAAATCAGATCGATCATGGTAAAAAGATGTAAGTTTGATGAAAAAGTTTTTGAAGAATGATTTTGGAAGTGTTTTTGAGATGTGAAGTTTACTTATGAAAAGTTTTGAAAAGAATCGGAAGTCGAAAGTTTGAAAAATTCACCTTTTAAAGGTGTTTTGAAAAAGTGTCCGAAGTGTCGTTTTCGGCCCGATTAAAATATAATCAGATGAAAGTTTTTTCTGAAAATTTTTGCACTATCATAAAATAGATACATCTATTGACAAGTGTACAAAAAATCACCTCAAAATGAGGAGTTTTGATTGGTTAAAAAAATGTTAAAGTTGTGAAGAAAACATGAAAAAATATGAAAAGTTTTGAAAAAAAATGGTCCATGGGAGTTTTGAACCCAGGACCTGATAGGTGGCTACGTGGCAAAGAGTACTACGAGCGAGCTGGCAACCACTGGGACAAGAGCGCTTTTGTGTATTTGGATCAAAACACGTGTTAATAAAATATTGGAAAATTTAAATTTGAAAAAACTCAAGAACACGCGCGAACTGTTCTTCATCTTCATCAATTCTCAGATTTCGTAACTTGCTTGTTTATCAATGATTTTGGAAGTTGTAAACATGAAAGTTGCTCGAAATTTAACAAGGAATGTGATGATGGTTGTTAATTGATTTTATTTTTGGTCTAACACGATTGAATTTCCAGAAAACGTGAAGAACCCTAGAAATGAAAATCCTAATTGAAATGATGTATGGTTGATGTTTTTTCAAATTGTTTGAGGGTTAAGGATCGTGATAGGTGCAGAAAACAAATGGCCAAGAGTTTTTCATTTAAATGCAAGGAATCATGAGATTGAAGTTTGAGTTCTCACCTGTTCAAGCTGAGATCGAAGGTGGTGTTGGAGTGTTTCCAGTCTTTGTTTGATGATTGTTTGAGCTTCAACGGATGTTAGGGAAGGTATATGATCACCCTGCTTGCCTCGAATCACCCTGGAACTCTCCAGCCAAGTCCACCTGCACAGTCTAAAAAGGGAAGCTCGATTTCTGGAAAAAAGCTGTTACAGTTAGTTGTAATTGATCTGCATCATGTCTATGATGTTCATGGATGATGTTTGGATGCTTAGAACTCAAGTTACTTCAGCCTAGCCATGAATTCGAATCTTAAGGCAGTTTGTACAAGTTTGAAAATGGAAAAATGCAATTCTGATTTTCAGTGGTTTTTAGATTGATTTTAGGCTTCAAACCAATTACATGTGATACCTACAACATATTAGACACCAAATATTTCAAAGTTTCTTCACAAATTTTCAAAATGCAAGATTTCACAATTTGACATAAGTTACTTGATTTTCAAGAAAGTTTAGAGAAAGCATGTCCTTGCATGGCTTTGGTGTGATTCAAATGGCCAACATGACCTCTATTTATAGGTCAAAAGTTCTGAAAAATTAGGCACAAGTACATGGCATTTGTAATTCAAAGTTGCCTTAAAGGGCAAGAAAGACATTTGCAAAAGGAAAAAGAAGCTTCCTTTTTTAACCATGTGTGATTTTTCCAACTTGATCTAATCCTACAATTATTACCTCTAGCTGATATTTATCAGCCCTAATCTTCAATTTTGGCAAGGTGGCATTGCTTCTAGACGAAGAAATCAAAAAATGACCTATAATTTGAAGTTTTGAACTTTGAAAATCATGTTTATGGAGCCTTATGCTTCAATTTCAAAAGTATAGCTAGACTCCATGGATTTGAGAGTTCTTGGACATTTTGGAAAGCTTGTTTCAAGGGCTACAACTTTCATGTTTTGAGTTTTTTCCAAATCAAAGTGGAACTATGTGAAAAATTGCCATGAAGTTTGGAAAAAATAAGAAATTTCAACACTTGAAAATTTTTCTAAGTGTTGGAAATTTTGACTTTTTGTTGACTTTTCCAAATTCTTTGATTTTTTATGATCAAGATGGATCACTTGAAGTATTTTGATGATGGAAAAAGTTTTGTTTTGAAAAATTTGACCAAAAGTCAAAGTTTGACTTTTCTGTGCAGATGAATTTTCATCAGATGATCCAGAAATTGACTGATGAATCCTGTGAACTTCTGTGATGTTTTGAATCCAGAAATTAGGTCAACATGTTGTATCTAAGATGTAATGACCAATCTCTAACCAAAAAAGTCATTCCTTGCTCAAAAAGTCAGAGAATACTCATCCTCGATCAAAACCCTAATTGGTCGATCCTTGATTGATCAATGAGAAAAGTTGGATATCTGAGGATCAGAGGTTAATGATTTGATCAAGATAGGTCAAATGAAGTGAGTAAAACTCAAACCCTAATTGGTTGCCTCTTGAATCAGATGAAAATCTGATGAAACCCTAATTTTGACCTGTGAATGTTACACCCGATTAATTCTGTTCTGAACTGTTAGTGATGCAATGATGCAAATGTAAGGTGGTATATTAGGTCAAAAATTGGGGTATGACACTTTCTTATCAACCTCAACATGTTCATGTTTTGGAATATGCTATCAAGTCCTTGAGAAGCAAGGAGATGCCTCTTGTGAAACTACTATGGGAAGAGTCTCGCCCAAAGGAAGCTACCTGGGAGCTTGAAGCAGAGATGCGAGAGTCATACCCTTATTTTCTGGTAAGTTTTTCTGAATTCGATGATGAATTCTAATTTAAGGGGGGAAGAATGTAATACCTCACTCAATTATTCTATGGTATAAAGAAATAAGAATAACGATAAGAGTGGTAGTAACCAAATTGGTTAAGAATGAACCAAAAGAACATTTTAGGCATTTTGATTTAGTTAATGGGCAAATTGGTCATAATGGATTTAAACCGTTACTAATTATTATTTTACAAAATCTAAAAAATAGGAGAAAAGAAAAAAGAGAGAGGAAAATGTGAGAGAGGAAGGAAGAAGGAAGAAGAACTCCAAGTTCAAACCTTCACTCCAATATTGCATGCAGTCCAATCAAGCCCATTTCCTCCATTCATCCTTTTGATTTTCGCAGCTCCTCTTCACCAAATCTCAAGGCGAGTCTCTAGTTAGAGACCTTGGGTAAATTGGGGTTTTTGAAAATCTATGATTTCTTGGGATTTTGAGTGAAATTGTTAATGCATGTATGATTGTGATGCTCATTACCACTCTTTGAATTTGTTTCTAACATTCTAACATTGTGGGTGATTGTTTGGAAGTGAGAAATTGGGGTTTGGGACCCTAGAACAGAATTGTTCTGTTCTAGTTTTTTTTTGTAGAACGCTAACCGCGCTCAGCGGTCGGGGCCGCACTCAGCGTGCCCTACTGTATTTTGAAAAATTAATATTTCATAGGAGCCGCTCAGCGGCGTGACCCCACTCAGCGCGGTCCCCTGTCCAGAACCATATATTTTCCCAGAAAGTGCAGAATGGTTAATACTTCAGAACTGTTTGCCTTAAATACCTTTAAATTGATACTACACATCATTAGGTGATTAATGTATGGTTAATTGTACCTTAAATAATCGCATGAGTCGATTACGTATAACATATGCCATGATGGAATTATGATAAATTACAAGCAATAAATATGAATTAATGACCATTATGTCTCCTTGTGTTTTGAATATGATTCAATGAACCTTTGGCATGTGTGATGCTTGTGAATCTTGTTTTCCCGTCGTTCTGATAGAAAGTTCGAATGTTTGGTTTTGTGAACCTAACTTGGTTGAATATGCGTGAATCGGAGTAGAACCGTACTACTAGGATAGTAAATCCTATTTACCCACTATGTGGATGCACCATTGGTAGCCCGAGTGGCAATTTGTGATATATCTTATTACCATGGTATGTTTTGGCTTTTATGCTTTTTATATATACGTGTGTATCCGTATATTTTGTGTTACCTGAGCTACCATTGCAGTGTGCTTATGGGGGTCTTTTATGGCGTTTTCCCCATTTGTCATATCACACTAGCGTAATTGGTATTGGTAAGTGTGACGCCATGTAGGAAATGTCACCATGGATTACTTACCATCTAATGACGCCAAATAGGCAATGTCATTAGGATTTCGCCCGGTGAGCTTGTGCGTCAAGAAGGTGTATTGCATTTATCATAACACATCGGCGTATAAAGATGAATGCCATTGCAATGTGCTTTTGAGGGTCTTTCATGGCGTTTTCCTCACTTGCCGTAACACATTGGCGTGCTTGTCGATGGGGTTATGACGCCGCTTAGGCAATGTCACGACGGTAACTCATCTCGGATGGAATTCCATGTAGGAATGATCCGATTTCATTAAGTGGTGTGCTTATGCAAGTCTCTTAACATATATGCACTCGAGTACTCACTGAGGATACACGGCGGAGGTAGCCTAGTTAGATGGGTATAACTCCTTGATTCCTCACATATGGATGTGGGTTTGCATATTATGTATTATGTTGCTTGTATGTTGTCATCCCATTGGTTAGTCATGGGACTTCCATTAGTTGTGTCACCCATTATTTATACTTGCTCCTAGCCGTGAGGCAATAACCCAAATTCTAGGTGAATTCGTATTGATGCATGCACCCATTAGAACCGAGCGAACCCCCTAAGATAGGGAGGCTCACTGAGATTTAGTAATCTCACCCTATTCCAATTATTATTTTTCAGGTTCTTCGAGGCACGATCGTGGCAAGGGTAAGATGGCTTAGCTTGTGACGATGTTTCTCGGCGATGATCTCTTATATGCTTTATCTTTCCGCTTATGTATCTGGATGGTGTATTAGTAGCTATGGATTTGTATTATTTTGGCCATGACTATTTAGGTGAAAGTTTGTAATTGCATTAATACTCTCCTTTATTTTCCGTTGCTTATGTATGAATTCGGTTACCATTTAATGTCATACACATATTATCTTAGGCAATGATATGTGGGGTGTTACAGTTTCTCTGAAATTTCCCTAAAGCACGGAACTCATCACCCTCATCTCTGTAACCACCATTAGCCTGCAGAATCTTCCCAAGAGATCCAGCCAACATTCTCAAGGCATCAACAACCGCATCATCATTCCTTCCAGCAACCATCTTCCTAAGAAATCCAACAACAATGGACAATAATTTCGATTGTGTCAGATACACAAATCAAATACAACAGAAATTAGATTCATTAATAACATGTCCAATTTGATCGACCATTGCTCTGATACCACTAATGTAACACCCATTTTCTACCCCATAATAAATATGGCATACATAAGAGTAAAATAGAATGTACACATACAAAGGGTGTCACATTGGTTTTTCACAACTATTCACAACTACCAAATTGCATGCTAGTCATGATCATAACACGTATTTAAATTCACGTTTTCAAATAATAATATGAAACACGCATTTCACAGCAGAATAAACAGTTCATTGACAGGGTATAAATGATTGATATCCCATACTATCAATCATATCACAAGTATTAGGAACCAAGGCAATCATCACATAATCTCATACATATTCAAATGAATAGAGAGTAATAACAAATATCTCTCAAACAAGTCATAACATGAATTCAAATATAAACCCCTCGTGTTACATAGACCAGATCAATGACTCACTACCTAAGGAAAGTAGATAAAATAAGTTAAGCTTCTCCACTAGTCTCGTGTGAAACACCATTATCCTCAGAACCTGCATGTTACCCACATAAAGGCAACATTACAACAGAAGGGTGAGAATTCACATCATTATAGAAATGTATATAAATTGGAAGTAATATAGAAACAATATTTATTAAAGAATTCTCCACACTTCATGTGATATTCCATAAAATAAGATTCCAATCCAAATAGCAATACATATCATTATACAAGCAATCCAAGTATAATATATCCACATTTATCACATATACCATAAATGTCACCAACACAATCAATCAAATGATTCACATATCCAATTATCGTATATTCCAACATCCAACACACATTCTTTAATGACACATGAGACATCAATGCAATGTGACTCATGCATGTCGTATCATCGTGAACATCAAGCTCACCTGGCTTCCGATTCAATAACTTAGAACCAAAGTCACGTACACTTTCGATCCGGACAAGACCAAAGCCACCAATATGAACATATAGTTACCGCTTCTTTTTCCATAAAGGACCAAGCACATTGTGAACCCAAAGTTTTACCGCCTATGTCTCCACTTAAGGATCAAAGCCATCAACATTGAAGTTCCAACTCCCCATGAATCCCCTAAACCATTCATGCATTAAACAAGAAATTATTTTTCTGCATACAGGCACCCGCGCTAAGCGCAGCCGCGACGGCTCAGCGGCCTCACTTTTATGCAGAAAAATCTGCAGCGAAACAGCTCTACACCAGCACGAATTTCTCCCATCAAAATAGTTGCAATGCTCATTTATCACTAATTAAACATAATCTAACATGTATACAACATAGGGAACCTATTCATATCATCAAATCTAGTTTTTCTCATCAAAATCCCCAAATTCCCAATTCAATTTGAGTTAACAAAAACCTAGAAATTGATACCCAATCCTATAGCATGTTACTAATCACCACCTAATAACATACAAGTAAATAATAATGAAGATTCTCCCCCCTTACCTCTTGAAGATTCACTTCTTAGGGTTTCTCCTCTTCTCTTCTCTCTTCCTCTTCTCTTCTTTTTCTTCTTTCTCTTCTTTTCCACCGAATGACAACATTTCTAAGGAGGGATTTTCCTCTAGCATCCGAAGCCACAAAATATTTGATAAAATCAAGACAACTATCTCTAAACATTTTGGATCAAGTTTCACTGACTTTATGGTAGGAAAGTCACCATGACTTTGCCTCATTCTTTCACTTATTCTACTTCTCTCTCTCTCTCTCTCTCTCTCTCTCTCTATATATATATATATATATATATATATATATATATATATTATCATTTATTTTATCCTTCCATAAACCATCCAACTTGTACCAAAGTTATGTGAATCCATTTATAAAAATCTTATACTCTACACTCATAGCACCATATTTAAATTAGGCATTCGCACATTGAGTTGTCAATATGGGCTATGTAACACCCCAACTAAATACCCCGAATATATTAATTAAATTAACATCTAAATCATCTTTAATCAGAGTTAACACGGCAAATGCGGGATGTCACAATTAATAGATATAATAAAACTTCATTCAAACAGTAGCCATGCTACACTGAGGATCAACATTTTCAATAATTCAGTCAAATTAAGACCATGTCTTACACAGCGGAAAATATCATCACCAAAAACGGAATAAATCAATCATTGTATTCCCAACAAAATTTTAATTAAACAATAAACCAATGTCTAATTTCTCATCTAACGTTCCCCAGTGTTACAATCTAATCAGAGCATGACACTGACACGCGGACTAAACGATAAGCTCTAGAGCCATCCTCACCGACTCTTGCTAACCTTAATCAAATGGTAAAGTAAGGGTGAGACTTCTCATAATTAAAGCATATTATAAGTCTTTCAATCAATAATATTCACAAGCATATTATTTCACCCACTTAACATAAATTGATTCACACACAACCACCTTCATCATGCATAATCATAACAATCAAAGAAGAGTAACACCGAAGACATCCTAACATGTTACCACTTCATACAAATACAATGCACTCAATGCATGCGGTACCGACACGAAGTCACCCAACACCGATCCATCATCAACCGGATACGGTTCCATCGATTCGTCCATAACCACCGGACACGAATCCATTTAACCACCCATCCTCACTCGGGTATCGGTTATCGGCAATCCAAGTCAAATTCGCACAATGGGAATTAACTTCACCAAACGATGCAAATGCACGATCACTAGCATGCAACATCAATCGCCTATGTATACATTCATCTAATATAACTGAACCACAACAATCAACATGATATATCAACCAATCATGCATACATCTAACATCAGCATAAACATGCAACCCAATCAACATGATATATCAACCAATCATGCATACATCTAATATCAACATAAACATGCAACCCAATCAACATGATATATCAACCAATCATGCATACATCTAACATCAGCATAAACATGCAACCCAATCAACATGATATATCAACCAATCATGCATACATCTAACATCAGCATAAACATGCAACCCAATCAACATGATATATCAACCAATCATGCATACATCTAACATCAGCATAAACATGCTATCACATCTACACATTACCAGTGTCCTCATCACCAAAGTTCCTCTACTACACATACATCATTATGTGTCGTTAATAATCATTTAGTTCGAATTCGACCCTTTCCAAAATAATTTCAAGTTTTCCAAAATATTTTTATTTCATAAGGTAGAGCATTAAATTTAGGAAATAACGTCCAAAACGGCTCAAAACGGACTTACGGTTTGAAAGTTATGAATTTTGAAGTTTTAAAAATTTTAAAATATTTCGGTGGAACCCTTCCTCCACGAGTAACCGGTTCCCCGAAAAACAGCCCGAAAATGTATGGGAACCGGTTCCTCCGTAGGAACCGGTTCCCGTAAAAATCTCATTTTGGAAAATTAACGTGGAACCGGTTCCTCCCACAGAACCGGTTCACGAGTACAAATTTTCGAAAGTTTTCAAAGTGGAACCCGGTTCCTCCCCACTGGGAACCGGTTCCCACGTACCAAAAAGTCATTTTCTGCATTTTTGACAGCATTCTTCCATTCTAGCTCAAACCACACATACCCATACGAATTCCATCATTGGAAACACCAAAATACATCAATTTGCATCATTTATCACATCAATTAACATCTTCCTATCAGTCATAATTGGTATCTGACACCCTAATCAATTCAGACCTACCATCTGACACAATCTGACACCCATAGGGATACATCCATGGAAACCTAGAAATTACAAACTAAGATTTCCTAACATGCCATGATCTATAATATCAAAATCAAAACCTATAATAAGCAATAATCAATCGAAATCACCCCTTACCTTGTGGGTTCTTCGAATTCTAACACTTCTAGGTCTTCTTCCTCCTCTTCTCCTCTTCTCAATTCCACGTACAGTGAGTTTTCTGCAAAAATCCTTTTTTTCCTCTTTTCCTTCTTTTATTCTTTTTATTATTCTAACATAATAAAAAATAACATAATTAATGTGAGTAGAGCCTTTTACTCCTCACACCCTCACTTTATTCATCACACCACCAATAAACCCACTTCCATTTAATTTAATTGAATTTCAATAATCCAAAATATTAAATATTACATTCCTAATTAAATTAATAATTAAAAATCGTAATTATTTAATAATCGATTTATTTGGGGTGTCACAACTCTCCCCCACTAGAAGAGTTTTCGTCCTCGAAAACATAACCTAGACGAACAGTTCGGGATACGAGTCCTTCATCTGACTCTCCAGTTCCCATGTAACATTTCCATCTGCTGGTCCTCCCCAAGCCACTCTTACCAATGCGATCTCTTTGCCTCGCAACCGTCTCAACTCTTCCTGATCAAAGAGATACTTCAGGCTCTTATGATCACTAATACCTCAAACCGAGAACCATATAAATAATGCCTCCCCAACTTCAAAACAAGTACAACAGCTGCCAACTCCAAATCATGAGTCGGATAACTCCTTTCATGCACTTTCAATTGTCGTGAAGCATAAGCCACAACCTGCTTATCTTGCATCAACACACCACCTAATCCCATTAATGATGCGTCACAGTACACAACAAAAGACTTAGTCGGATTCGGCAAAATGAAGATCGGAGCACTAGCCAACCTCCTCTTCAGCTCTTGACATCCTTCCTTCCAACTATCACGTCATGTTTGACATCATTTCCAATATCACTAACAAATATCCCTCTTATTCAACCACTATAATTCCACACGATCCATTGCTATCGGGTTAAGAATGCATCAGCTCAGCTCACTCCTTACCCCCTCCACTCTAAGATACATGATTTATCACTTCATTACACTGCAACACAATTATAAGAACCTCCACCGAACCGCAATGTCCCCAACATTTATACACAATGCCAGTACCACGAGACTACGTTCCAACGATAGAGCTTGCAAATTAATACATCTATTATAATGGATGTAACATCAATAAGACATAGAACCCTTCACCTAACAATTCTATTCTGAAATTTCTAATAGTTTCATAAACTCCACACCTTCGAACGTTTAATTTGTGACTTCCAAAAAATCATACTCGCATAACAAAGTGCATCACATTACGCTTTCGCTACGTGACTCTGATTATTTACCATAAGTCATTATCTTCATTTGATTTTCATCAACTACCAGCTCTACCAGTTTCATATTTATCTTTAGACTCTCTCCTTAATATCTACCAAAAATCACTGTTCACCTTCTTACATTCTAAACCTTCACTCCGCGGCTTCAACTTACATACACATTCAAGTACTATCCTCTCAATAGAACGTCAACCGCTTCACACACTATCAAGCCTGCAAGATGAGTCTATTCAACCCAACACGATCCCGTCTACTATCAACAAGAGATTAAGGGTGATCAGTTCCTCAATTTGTCAATAGATAGCCAGCAATCACAATGGAGTATAAACCACCGTACCAACTATAATAGCGTTCCTTTAGAACTCGTGCTCGAAGTCACCCAAGCACCCCGGTCCAATCATCTTCCTTTAAGGTTTACGACTTCTTCCACACTTATTCCTCATCTGATATCGACGATGAGATACCATCGATCAAACAATTTACATAATCTCCTTCACCCTCACTTAGCATCACACAAATGTTAAGTATTTTCCCCCTCTTGAGATGCTAACATACCAAATACACCATAACTCATTTTGTCCCCATTTGAAGTCCTTATCCATGCGGAGAACTTTAACGACATTCACAACTCTTAGTCTCCCTTAAATCTCATAACATCTAGGATCCATATATGTTCAGTCTGAATCTTATTTCAAATGCAATCTCAGTAATACATCTCATCATATGGTCGGTAAAAGAAACTTCCAACATTTTCTTAACACATGTCAATATTTTGACATCTTAAACATGATTGCATTTCCTATCGAATTTATTTTTCCTCTAATATCACTTATCTTTTCCTCAGAAGCTAACGTCACTTATTCATCCTCAATCGACATAAGTCGCATCTCTAATACTTTCGCATTCTTACTAATACCAACATCTCCTTCATTAAGAATATATCATTCTTGACCTCGTCTCAAATAACTGCGACTGTTACTGGTTATGTCCATAAAATCTTCCAATACCCGCAATAAATTTTGGACTCTCCCACTACAACACTACGTCAGCCTCAGATGGGTCTACCAGACATCACACTTGAGATAACATGATAAAGAAAACTCACATCCTCATACCGTAATCTACACCATGAAAACTTAACAAAATTCTACTCCCTTTCGAAGTTGGAATTCACCTCACAACATTCAACATACCTATACCGAGTTTTAGAAGCTTATCTCTAACTATCTTCATCCTTAACCTGACCACGAAGGCAAGTTAACCTCAATTCGACTTTACTGAAGGCATACTTTCCAACCAATTGATCCATCAAATCACCAACAATTTGAAATAGATATTTAGTCTCAATCACCACTTAAATCAGTTATCAAAAATCCACATGCAATTCGCGCTACTTTCTTCCTCCTTGACTAAGGAAATTGGAGCTCCCCAAACAATACACTTGGTTTTACAAATCCATTTCACTGCGCATCTTCCAATAGCTTCTTCAATTCCCTTAACTCAAAAGTTGACATCTTGCATGGTGTCATAGAAATAAGTTTTGTATCAAGAACGACATCAACGACAACTCCGATTCTCCTCAAACATCATTACATGATGAATAAATTACTTTCAGATGCTGGGACCATTTTTAAAACAAGGTTCATCACATTATCTTTCCAATGCTTCAAACGGAACTCAAATCAGACATCCAAAACTCAAGTTATGAATTTTACAAGTTTCCGGAAGGAATGCTGTCAGCTTCGGGAAATCAATTCCCTGCAATAGGTAGTCGATTTCCACCTTGTGGGAGTGAGAAATCTCAAAACATCCTAGAATACAAAATTTGAGATCCTAACCTCAACATACCGCAACACACATCATTCTCCATGATCACTTGCGTCAAGTTACAATTCCAATAACCAATTCACACAACTGCATACTTTATATCAACCATTGACACAATCAATCTTTTCAAGAACACAAAGAAGTAACTCACACAGACAGCTCCACAATCAACCGGAAGTGTTACAACATTCCCACCACACCAGCTTCATCTTCTCAAAGTCATCCTTCTTAATTACCAAATATCTTCTAGGCCAAGAATATGCATCGACTCATCATAACGATTCATAACCACTTGGTTTAACTTCAAACATTCAACCCAAGGATGACCTCAAGCTAATCCAACATCTTGCTCAGACGATGAGTCGCATTTGTTCCCAGGGAAACATCAGAACTCACACCCCAAATGGAACATCATTATCCATAACATCATCCTCCACTCCCAGTGATGCGAACAACACAAGTACTTAATTGTTACCACTTAAGAGACCCCTATCTGACCATCATACTGAATTCTCGAATTCGTAAGCCCTCCGAATTCGGAAAACTACGCAGTCTAACCAACATCTGCACTCATGTAACCAATAGCACATCGATCCAACTCTTCACACCAGAAGATCTCAGAGAAGCAAAGTTTCTCCCCCACTTGCTTCTAAACTACTCCAGCAACCAGGTAGCCAGGAAAAACAAGCAGTACCGACAGTGTTTCACACACATGTTGTATACAAAAGGAGTAATGACATTAAGACAATGGTCACAACGACCGACTATGCTCTGATACCACTATTGTAACACCCCAACTAAATACCCCGAATATATTAATTAAATTAACATCTAAATCATCTTTAATCAGAGTTAACACGGCAAATGCGGGATGTCACAATTAATAGATATAATAAAACTTCATTCAAACAGTAGCCATGCTACACTGAGGATCAACATTTTCAATAATTCAGCCAAATTAAGACCATGTCTTACATGAAAATATCATCACCAAAAACGGAATAAATCAATCATTGTATTCCCAACAAAATTTTAATTAAACAATAAACCAATGTCTAATTTCTCATCTAACGTTCCCCAGTGTTACAATCTAATCAGAGCATGACACTGACACGCGGACTAAGCGATAAGCTCTAGAGCCATCCTCACCGACTCTTCAGCTGCTAACCTTAATGTGAAATGGTAAAGCAAGGGTGAGACTTCTCATAATTAAAGCATATTATAAGTCTTTCAATCAATAATATTCACAAGCATATTATTTCACCCACTTAACATAAATTCAGATTCACACACACAACCACCTTCATCATGCATAATCATAACAATCAAAGAAGAGTAACACTGGAAGACATCCTAACATGTTACCACTTCATACAAATACAATGCAGACTCAATGCATGCGGTACCGACACGTGACCAAGTCACCCAACACTGATCCATCATCAACCGGATACAGTTCCATCGATTCGTCCATAACCACCCGGACACGAATCCAGCCTAACCACCCATCCTCACTCGGGTATCGGTTATCGGCAATCCAAGTCAAATTCCGCACAATGGGAATTAACTTCACCAAACGATGCAAATGCACGCACATCACTAGCATGCAACATCAATCGGTCTATGTATACATTCATCTAACATAATCGAACCACAACAATCAACATGATATATCAACCAATCATGCATACATCTAACATCGGCATAAACATGCAACCCAATCAACATGATATATCAACCAATCATGCATACATCTAACATCGGATAAACATGCAACCCAATCAACATGATATATCAACCAATCATGCATACATCTAACATCAGCATAAACATGCAACCCAATCAACATGATATATCAACCAATCATGCATACATCTAACATCAGCATAAACATGCTATCACATCTACACATTACCAGTGTCCTCATCACCAAAGTTCCTCTACTACACATACATCATTATGTGTCAGTTAATAATCATTTAGTTCGAAATTCGACCCCTTTCCAAAATAATTTCAAGTTTTCCAAAATATTTTTATTTCATAAGGTAGAGCATTAAATTTAGGAAATAACGTCCAAACGGACGCTCAAAACGGACTTACGGTTTGAAAGTTATGAATTTTTGAAGTTTTAAAAATTTTAAAAATATTTCAGTGGAACCCGGTTCCTCCCTGGGAGTAACCGGTTCCCACATCAAAAACAGCCGAAAATGTATGGGAACCCGTTCCTCCGTAGGAACCGTTCAGTAAAATCTCATTTTCGGAAAATTAACGTGGAACCCGGTTCCTCCCACACAGAACCGGTTCCGAGTACAAATTTTCAAAAGTTTTCAAAGTGGAACCGGTTCCTCCCACGGAACCGGTTCCCACGCACTAAAAAGTCATTTTCGCATTTTGACAGATTCTTCCATTCTAACTCAAACCACACATACCCATACGAATTCCATCATTGGAAACACCAAAATACATCAATTTGCATCATTTATCACATCAATTAACATCTTCCTATCAGTCATAATTGGTATCTGACACCCTAATCAATTCAGACCTACCATCTGACACAATCTGACACCCATAGGGATACATCCATGGAAACCTAGAAATTACAAACTAAGATTTCCTAACATGCCATGATCTATAATATCAAAATCAAAACCTATAATAAGCAATAATCAATCGAAATCACCCCTTACCTTGTGGGTTCTTCGAATTCTAACACTTCTAGGTCTTCTTCCTCCTCTTCTCCTCTTCTCAATTCCACGTACAGTGAGTTTTCTGCAAAAATCCTTTTTTTCCTCTTTTCCTTCTTTTATTCTTTTTATTATTCTAACATAATAAAAATAACATAATTAATGTGAGTAGAGCCTTTTACTCCTCACACCCTCACTTTATTCATCACACCACCAATAAACCCACTTCCATTTAATTTAATTGAATTTCAATAATCCAAAATATTAAATATTACATTCCTAATTAAATTAATAATTAAAAATCGTAATTATTTAATAATCGATTTATTTAGGGTGTCACAGGCTACCCGGCTCTAAACGGACCAGTCCATGCAGACCTCGAGCTTTCTAGTATCGAGTCTAAAAAATCTATATTTAAATGGGCTTTAGTTTTTCTACCTAGGCTCAGTCATGTCTGGGCCGCGGGGCTACCCGACCTTAAACAGGTCCATTTCTAAATAATAAAAAAATTTCTCCTTATTTTTGTAAGTAACCATGCAATAATACATGTATGTATATTAAATTTCATAAATAGTCCAAAATTATTTTTCTAAATAAGGATTTCTCATATCCAAAATTAGAATTTATAAATAATCCATATAAGTTAATAATTAAAATGTAAAACAACACATTAATTTAATTTAAACTATCTGAATACATCACAGATTATTTAATGTAACACACAAAATATTGAGCTTGCTTATTTAGCTAAGTGAGTACTTGGCATATGGTCAAATTATATGTGTATCTTTTTGTTTATTGTATGTTAAGTTAGGAAGAGATAATTTCAAATTTATTAAAAATTTAATTTTTTTCGGACCGAAGGACTGCTCATAATCCATACGGACCGACCCATTTTTTAAAGGATTTTCTTAGGACCGGATTAAAGAAAAACAAAAATAAATAGGCTAAAATAATAAGACTCAAATCCTGATTTTTTTTAGTCCGATGGACCGGTCCATAGACTTCAGTCTATTTTCACAACTAAATTCGGCCGTAGTTTGCCTCTTTATAAATATGATCTATAAAACCGATATTTTTTACAATCACTATTTATAAGACTTTTTTGAAATCAATAATTTTTTGAATGTTAGTATTTTTAATATACCTTCTAAAATATTTAATTATAATATTTTATCTATCAAATATCTATAATTTACTTTGACAAATCTACTTTGTATTTTGCATAAAAAATAAATTTAAATTTAATAAATTATTTTTCTTAATAATATAACTTTTGTTTTTTGCTCACAAGGATGGGAGCATATTTCTTTATGAAAAGAATTCAAATGCACTCCAAGAATATCCATTGGAAGATGCTGAGGAGCGAGGGGACAGGTAAGCAATGGGCAGGCTACCTACATTTATTGAATTTTGATTTAGCACCGCAAGCAAGGCAAGTAGCATTCCACAGATTTTTCTTCCTTTCTTTTCGTATTTTACTTTATTTTATCCTCACACATGTCGTGGTCACCTAAGGATATTCCACATGCCTCAGAATTATACCACACTTGTCACTAGTTAATTAAAAGTGCTATTATCTAAATACCTTGTTTTTGTTCATATCTAAATACACTCGTCACTTTAAATTTTGCCTATGTCCTCTTAAAAATAACTCATGTCGTCATCGTTTTATTGAAATAGTTATTTTTATGTGATTATAGCTGAACTATTTGTTAGTTATATAGATTCATTATTTATGATTTTTCATGATGTTTAAAAAATATTTTAAAATTGATTGATATTGAAAATACTACTATACAAATAGGAAAGACTCGTATGGTGTACTAATGGTAGTAGTATTTGAAAAATTTGCTGTTCTTGACATTAATTCGTAGTATATTTAATTAATGCAATTGACATAACTGTCATTTGTTTATCTCGACTTTGACTCATTTGAATTAGATAAAGTCCAACAAATCATTATAAGAAATAGCTATTGTAATTTACCACTTGGTCTTAAGATTGGAAGACAAATAAGTAGTAAACATGGTTAATTATATGTAAACAAACTATTCATGATCACAGCTTATAAAAAATTGTATTTGTGATCACATGATACTTTAGATTTTTCCATTTCATATTTTTATATGGCATTACCAGACATGGTTAGATATAATATTATGGGAGTGCTCTGTAATACTTTAACAAAAAGAAAATAAAAATAACATTGTAATACTTGCATAAAATAATTTTTAAAGTGTTGTTTACATTAAATTTTCAATTAAATTTTAAATTTGATCATCTCATTAGTTTAATTAAATTAGATGCAAATAGATAAGTGATGAATCCTCCTCAAAATATTTTAAAAACCTTAATATAAATTATTTATTCACATCAAATATATTAATCAATTATAATTTATAAAATAAATTTCTTTCATTTATTTTCGTCCATTTATAAAATAAATTTCTTTCATTTATTCTCGTCCATTAAAAAATAAAAGAATCATAAATATATGGATGATAAAATAGGCATGGTATATCGGATATGTCTATTTTGTCCACAATTTTGTGTGAGACGAGTTAAGGTTTTAGACTCACGCCCTCTGATATGTCTATTAAGAGAAAAATAGCATCTTATCACAATTATTCTTAAGGCCGGTGTGTTGGGAAAAAACAAAACACATAAAGAAAAAAGAGGAGCACAATTACAATACAAGTGATTAACGTGGAAACTCTAAAATCAAAGAAAAATCACAGTCTTTGTCAAATGACAACTAGAGAATAACACGATGTGAAAATTATTATAACACATAATATACTCTCAACTAATCCAGACCCCCAATACGTCCAGACCCTCAAAACAAATATTTAACTACATCTCACAACACTCGAATACAAGAGCATAAAAGGACAAAGAAAGTTAAATACAAGCTTAAAGTGCTTCTGACTGGTGCATCTTGTAAAGAAAAACTTGAATCCTATATGTAACCTTGGACTCCCTCTTCATTCACTAAAATAAGTAATGTTGTACTTTTTCAACATGTATATTTTCAACCAATCTCAACAATCTCCACCTTGATTGAAAAGAATACATAAACAGTTATTGTCTTCACACACAATCATACTCCTTTAAGAACAAGAAGTGTTTATACATCTGGCCTCGTGATTTTGATGATAACTTTACATGTTATCTTACAGAACAATTGTATACACTAATAGTTTCGTTTTAGTGTATAGATGCTGCTAGATTGTTCTGACTCGGATAGTGTTCGCGTTAAAAAGTGACGCGCTAGGGAATCGAATCTGAATTCAGATTCTCTGGCTCGAAACGATTTACTCTTTTGATTTGTTTATAAAGATGCCGCGAGCATCAAGCTTTATTATTTTCAACACAAGAAAGATGATTTAATGATTATGAAAAAGGGGAAAGCTGTTAATACCCTCAATTGATATTGATATGCGTAACGACTAGCGCAAACTAGACGCAACGCATTGGGGAGATTCTGAGTAAGGGGGTTTGTTATATAAAGGGAATAGATGGAGCACCCTAAACATATATGGTTATCCATAGCTTTATATATGAATATGTTTGATATGTTTGTGTGTTTTAATTGCTATTTCTATGATTGGGAAAGTTTCTCCTTTGGGATTTTAAGAAGGATAGATTATGTGGGATCCTAGTGTTTGTTATTATTGTGCTCGCAAAGATCTTTGGATCTTCTGCATACATATCCCCTTAATGGGAATCAGAGCATTTGTAGCTCGGATCTAAAGGGATCTATGGTTTGTTTGGTTTGAGAGAGAAAGAAATTTGCTCGGCAAGGATGAGACCTTGTGCCTACGTATTCTCAAAAGGATGTTGAGAAAGTCAGAGCAATCGTAGTTCCCACTTATGCTAGTGGAAGCAACGAGATGTTATTAAGAGACAGACAAATGTCATCTTAATGAAAAATGTATCTAATCTATTGCATCACATACATTTTGAAAAGTTTGATTTAAAATCTTTCGTCGTAAGTTATCGGTGTTTTGCTTGAGTGTACAAGCGTTACCACTTACATGTTTAAGAAAGATGTTTGAAAAATAATTGAATCTTTTAACTGTAAGCATTGGGTGTTTTGCTTGAGTGTACAAGCGTTACCACTTACGATTAAGAGATGTTTTTGTTTGAAAAGAGTTTGAAAAGTTTTTGATTGTATGTGATGTGATAGATGAGATCCTTCTTCCATAGAGATGATAGATGTCTAAATCTCGAGGAGAAATTGATTGGATTAAAGGGATACTTTTAAGAAGCCCATGGGTCCTTGTATTGTAAGCCCAAGAGGAGGCATTCCGAGGGTCATCGAGGGTCATCGAGGGTCCTTGTATGAAGCTCAAGAGGAAGCTATAAGGTATGGCTGGCTTTGGCTTTAAAAGGGATTTCACCGGGAAACCATCCTTTTGGAATTAAGAGCAATTTCACCGGAAATTATACTCGGGGTTCTATCTTAGCTGATTCTTCTTTGTATTGGAAGCCCAATAGGAGGTGTTAAGAGATTTCTGGTCTCTTTCTTTGTATGATGCCCAAGAGGCTAAACTCCATGAGGAGTTCTTTTGAGCGAAGCCCAAGAGGTGACTCAACAGGGAGTGTTGTCTTATATGAAGCCTAAGCGGGGGCTAAACTCAGTAAATGAGTTTTCTTATATGAAGCCTAAGAGGAGGCTGAACTCAGATGAATGAGTTACCTTGTACAAAGCCCAAGAGGAGGCTAACTCTGTGGGGATGGGTTATCTTGTATAAAGCCCAAGCGGAGGCTAATACTGTGGGGAACCTATTGGTTAGACTAGTTGTTATGTTATAACTAGACAGTTGTATAAACAAGTGTGTGTGTGTGTGTGTGTGTGTGATATGTATTCACAGGAGTTTATGAAGGAAATATAAACAATGCATGATGTTTATTTACAAGAGTTTATGAAGTAAATATAAACAAGTGTCTGTGAAACGAACGTTTAAAACGAGCGTAACTTGATTATTTACAAGTTTGAATTGTGTACAAGGAAGTAAATATGTACACGAACGAGTATTTATGTACAGGAGGATGTGGATGTACATAGGAGGGTTGGGACTTACACCATAAGGGTGGCCCATTGGTTTAAAAGCAGTTTCACCGGGAATAATGCTCCTTTCAATACCAATGGTATTCAATGTATATACAGACGAAACGGAAACAAACGATCGAAGTTTATCGTGTTTGAGTATTCTGAGGTATGTATTATTTGAGTAAAATTTGTATGTATATGAAAAGAATTTGATATGTACAAGGAAAATATGTATGTACATAAAGAATGTTGGGACTTACACCGTAAGGGAGGCCCATTGGTTTTAAAAGGAGTTTCACCGGGAAGGACTCTTCTCTTAATACCAATGGTATTCAGTGTATATACAAGCGAAATGAGAACAAACTAATGAAGTTTGTTATACTTGAATATTTACAAAGGTGATTGTATTATGTACAAGGAAAATAAATATGTACATAAAAAGAATTGGATATGTACAAGGAAATAACTATGTACATAAAAAGTATTGGGACTTACACCGTGAGGGAGGCCCGTGATCGGTTAAGAAATTCGAGAGAAAACGAATTCGGTTTTATCGTTTAATCGGATCGATCATGGAAAAAGATGCAAGTTTTGATGAAAAAGTTTGAAGAATGTTATTTGAAAGTGTTTTTAAAAAATGAAATTTACTTGTGAAAAGTTTTGAAAAGAAGCGGGCTTCGAAAGTGTGAAAAATTCACCTTTTAAAGGTGTTTTGAAAAGTACTCAAAAGTACCGTTTTCGGCTCGATCAAAATATAATCGGATGAAAGTTTTTTCTGAAAATTTTTGCACTATCATAAAATAGATACATTAATTGACAAGTGTACAAAAAATCACCTCAAAATGAGGAGTTTTGATTGGGTTTTGAAAAAGTCAAAGTTTTGCAAAAGTATGAAAAAAATTACAAAAGTTTGGTAAAAAAAATGGTCCCAAGGCTGCTTGAACCCGGGACCTCAAGGCAAGGCAAGGCAAGGCATAAGTGACTTAAGAGTGAGTTGGCAACCGCTGGGGCGGCAATACATCTGTGTATTGTGTTTAAACAATGAATTTATATTTTAAACTGGATATTTGAATTCAAAAAACGCGCGCAAGCTTCATCATCTTCTCCAATCCTTCAATCCATCCTCAAATCTTCGTTTCTTGATGAAATCAGAAGATGTAAACATGAAACTTGCTCGTTTCAAGCCCAGGAACATGATGGTGTTCTTTAATTTCATTTATTTTAAGTTTATCATGATTGAATTTCTGAAAAACACGAAGAACCCTAAAACTGAAAAATCTAATTGAAATCGTGTATGGTTGATGAATTGTTCAATTGATTGCGGGTTAATGATCGTGGATAGTGCAGAAACAAAACGGCCAAGAGTTTTTTTCAATTGAATCAAGAAATCACAGAGTTCGAAGTTGGTGTTCTTACTGTTGAATCGAATTAATCCGAGTGCTTCGTTGTGATTTTGTGATTGCTTGAGCACCAACGGACCTTATGGAAGGTGTGAGGATGGTCCACATCATGAGCTTGCTTGGATTGTTCGACCAAGTCGACCGCATACAGCTCAAATTGAAACGGAAATCGTGGTTAGAGGTGTTACATTAGTTGTTAATGGTGCATCATGTCTATGATGTATGTTGATGATGTTTGGATGATCAGAACTCAAGTTGCTCGAGCTAAAGTTCAAATTCGAATGATAAGGCAGTTTTAGCAAGCTTATGGACATGAAATGTAAAACTGGTTTTTAGCTTGGCTAGTGTTGATTTTATGTTTCAAACAAGTTTTATATTGATATTAAAACATGTTAGACACCAAATTACTCAAAGTTTTTCACAAGTTTTCAAAAATGCAAGTTTTCTCAATTTGAACTATGTTTCTTGAATTTTAAGAAAGAAGAATGAAAGCATGTACTTGCATGGCTTTGGTGTGGTTTGAAATTGAAAACAAGACCTCTATTTATAGGCCATGATTTCTGAAAAATAAGTGAGAAAGTTTGGCCTTGGTAATTTCAACTTGCCTTAGAGGGCAAGGAAGTCATTTTTGCATTAAATGCAAAAGGAAACTTCCTTTTAACCATGGTTAATTTTTCCAACTTGATCTTATCTCATCATAATTATCTCCATCTGATTTTTTTATCAGTCCTAACTCACTTTGCAAGGTGGCATTGCTTCTAGAAGAAGAAACTCAAAAATGACCTATAATCTTGAACTTTATACTTGAAATTCAAAGATTTTGGAGCTCTATGTTTCAAAATCAAAAGTGTAGCTAGACTCCATGGATTTGATAGTTCTTGGACATTTTGGAAAGCTTGTTTCAAGGGCTACAACTTTCATGTTTTGAGTTTTTTCCAATTCAAAGTGGAACTATGTGAAAAAATGCCATGAAGTTTGGAAAAAGTAAGAAATTTAACACTTGAAAATTTTTCTAAGTGTTGAAAATTTTGACTTTTTGTTGACTTTTCCAAATTTCTTGACTTTTTATGATCATGATGGATCATTTGAAGTATTTTGATGATGGAAAAAGTTTTGTTTTGAAAAAGTTGACCAAAAGTCAAAGTTTGACTTTTCTGTGCAGATGAAATTTCATCAGATGTTTTAGAAATTGACTGATGAATCCTGTGGACTTCTGTGATGTTTTGAATCCAGAAATTAGGTCAACATGTTGTATCTAAGATATGAAGATCAATCTCCAATCAAAAAGTCATCCATTGATCAGAAAATCAGAGATTACTCATGCTCGACAAAAACCCTAATTGGTCGATCCTTGATAGATCAATGAGAAAAGTTGGATATCTGAAGATCAGAGGTTGATGATTTGATCAAGATAGATCAAATGAAGTGAATGAAACTCAAACCCTAATTGGTTGCCTCTTGAATTAGATGAAAAATTGATGAAACCCTAATTTTGATCTGTAGAAGCTACACCCGATTAATTCTGTTATGAATTGTTAGTGATGCAATGATGCAAATGTAAGGTGGTATATTAGGTCAAAAATTTGGGTATGACAGATAGTAAGGCATATGACGTCATCAGGTTCTGAACATACACTCTAGATGAAAATATGTGGTTACACGTTTTGTTAAAGTAAAAGTTCTGAATCTATCTTCTACAACGTGTCTAAGGAGCGTTACTACAAGAGGTTTTGATCGTGACTTTGTGGTTTATCTTTGGAGGCCTTCTGAAGCTCTACTTCTGGTGTTACAAGTTCTGAAGATTATGGAGACAAAGTTATGCTGAACAAGTTATGAACTGAAGAAAAGCAAGTTCTTACAACCAAGTACTTAAGACTTTGAAGACAAGTTCTATGTGACAAGTTTTGAAGACTCCAAGACTTTGGTTCTATTTCTTAAGAAAGATTCTTCTACAACAAGCTTCAACGTTCAACATTCAAATATCTGAAGCCTCTGATGACAAGAAAAATGTTCAAATGGTTAACGTATGATGTTGTAAAAAGGTACATAAAATGTTTGTGACCTCAACCCTCTAGGGTGGCGTAAGGACAATATTTTATATTGTATTGTCAATCACACTCATTGTGACCTTTGGGAACAAACCGCTATATTAACAACTATCTTTCTTTACTTAACAGATATTTGTTTACAAGCTTAATAGAAAAACATTATTTAGAGAAAAAGTGGAAAGCTATCATTAAACAGTGATAGGATACAAAAATATTATTTTATACTGTCTAAACTATTACACCGTATTCTATCCCTTGAGATCTAACCGTTGGTGCAGGAAAAGTACTTTCTATCCTCACAACGTCTCTCTCTATAAAAGGCTATAAATGAAGATTGAAGATGCAAACGAAAAATGTTGATTGAATAGCCAACAAGCTTCATCATGTGGAAGGAAAGTAGTGGATGTTATAGATGATAAAGCTACAATGCTACACATTCTGAAGACCACTAAAGAAGAGAGAAAAGAAAGAAATAAGATTTCATCAAGATGTTACTCAACTATCATTATATGCATCTTGATTGAAACAAAAGAAGCAAGGAGTTGTTGCTCGTAGCTTGCTCAAAGAATAAGAGGACTACAAGATGTAATTATACTTCTAATCAAATATATCTTAGTAGATATCAGAAGAATCAAGGAGTTGTTACTGGGAACTTGCTCAACAAGAAGATAAAGAACTACAGTACAAGATACTACCCAAAATTATGATCATATACATATTTTTAGAACATTATAATGAATACTAGAGTTATTGCTCATAGAGTGTTTCTGTTCAGATCTCTTCATGTAAGTTGTTTTAGTACTTGAGTTGTTGCTCGAAGAAGTGTTAAATAATATGTGTATAAAACACTTGTGTAATCTGCTTAGAAGAAGCATCCATGTAAACACAAGATCACCATCAAATGTTGTTGATTGATTCCTTGGGAGACTTGGTGAAGTCGGATCTCAAGAAGATAATGGTTATGGTCATTATGGGAAATCCTGCGAGGAGATCTTGCGAGATCGAATTCTGCATGGTCAATGATAGTCATATCTCAAAGGGGGTCGAGCAAAGGTTCGTCTTGTGAGATCACTGATGGATGTCATTGTAAGGAAGTCCTAATAGGAGATTATGAGGAATCAAATTCTATTGGGTCAATGAATGTTATATTCGGTTGGATCATTGAATGTGTCATTGTGCATTAGTCACCGAAGGTTGCCCGTGCAAGTGTAATCAGTTTGGTTATAATGGATTAAGTCCTTAGATAAGGTGAAATCATCCTTGTAAGGGTGGACAGGAGTAGCCTAGTTTATGGAGAATCTGGATAAAATACTCGTGTCATTTTATCTTCATTATCTTTCTTACAACTATCATTTGAGCGCTTAGATTTGCTAAGGGGAATGTTTTCTATGAACACAATTCAAACCCCCTTTCTTGTGTTTTCTCTACCTTCAATTAGTATTAGATCCAAGCTTTGTTTTTGATTCAAGATCAAACACTTAACCATGTAGATAGATCTAGTTAGAGAAAATTATATAGTTTCCTGATAGTAAGCTTTTCTGATACAAAATTCGTTATGTAGAGGATTCAAAACTATGGGAAAGAATCAGAAATATGAAAGTTATTTGAGGGAAAGGAAAGTTATCTTCTCAATCAACCGAAGCTCTTCATTAGAAGAAAGGATCATTAGTCAAGCTCTCCAGATCATCAACTGAAGCTGTCATCCAGGAGACAACCACTGCAATCTCTATGGATCAAATCAACTTTGTCTTGAGTAGATATGTCAAGAGCTTCAAGTAGATCAAGACTTCTCAAAGAAGTATACTATTGTAAAATTCTTTTTGAAGAATAATTAGGATTGGGAGAATATCATAAGTTATATCTCCTAAAGAAAATATCTCAGATCAGCAACTGATATCCAACAATTCAAGAAGAATCAAGCCAGTTCATCAGAAGGGTGATTTTTGGAATGTGCATAGGAAGATCAAAGACGAACAAGAAAACTACATTTGTAGGGAAATTATTTTAGAATATAAAGAAAATAAAGCAGTCTCCGAAGATTAATAAGTGAATAAATTAGAAGATGATCACCCTGAAGCTTCTTGTTTTCAAGATGTAAAGGAGGCATACCTACCTGAAGATATCCAGTCAAATATGAAGGAGAAACTCGTCAATATACCAGGTCATAATTTACATGCTTTCTAATGAAGCTTCTTCTTAATAAAATATTATTGTGTGTTTAGTATAAATAACTATTGATATTCTAAATCAATTAAAATTTAAGGAGAAATTAGCACATCTTTAAAATCTAGTTCAAACCCTAAAAAAATGAAGAAATAACTAAGTATGATATCCCTCAAATCATGTCTAAAATTTAATGTGACGTATTGACAATACAACCCTAAGAGTAGGTAGAAAATCATCTCGCCCTTTTGTCCGTTAGTTTCCTTTTCCTCACACTTCTCGAATGAGTAACAATCCTTTATATTCAAAAGGAGTGCTTATTTAGGAATCGACACTAAACACATGTTATTTGAAAAAGTTAACCTTCCTGCAAGCATTTTATTTTACCTTCTCCTCTCAATTAGAGTCTCCAGAAGAGCATCCAAAAATCAAAGGAAATGGATTCCCTATGGAAGATTGATCTCTGCAATGTTAGTTGAAAACAAACTTTTAAACACTCCATCATTTCAAGCTTAACATGAAGTGGTGATTAGAACACTTTTCAATGGAGAAGATATGTTATAATTAAAAGTATTTTTAACCTAACCAAGAGACCTCACTCCTTTGAAGTTCTGCATAGAAAGATATTTGCCTGTTCTTCGAACAAGAACATAAAAGAAGACAAATCACTATCTCACAATTACTCTTAGAACTCAGATCCTCCGTCTCAATCACATAACCCATCACCTATCTCTGAATCCCTTATCAACCTCCATCATAACCTATTCTCCTCATTCACTCCTTCTGATCCTGAACCAAAACCTAGCCAAATATCCCTTCCATCTATCATATCCTACAACTTGCATCCAACACCCTTTCATCATTCCTTTTATAGAACCTAAAACAGACCTCTAACCTTATATGAACTCTTCCAAACATTCCAACAACTTTCTCCAAGCTATCTTGAAAACCAACCTTCTTGCTCCAATTCTAAATCAACAATGGATGTAGAAAAGGAAATTTATGGAATTAAGGAAAATCTAGAGAAAATGGAAAATTCTAATCGAGTTATTCTAGAGCATCTGCAAAATCGGGAGAAAACGAGCCTATTTAGAGAAGCTTTCTTCAACCAATTAGCTTATATATTGAATAAGTTCATGGAGAAGTTTAACAAAGAGTTGTAAGAGTAGATCGCATCTTAGAACTTAGGAATTATTTCTTCATATGTCCAAAAATCTCATAGCTCTAAACTTTTGGTTGTAATGATAGTTTATTTAAAGTATGTTTATCTTTAATGTTCATTTTTCTATCTCAATATCCCAATCTCAAGATTAATTTTAAAAAAGAAGAGAACTTAAAACATTTCATAAGTAAACCAAAAAAATTGAAAATTTTTAACTCACTTGTCCTTTCTAATTGTCTGCTTGGTATTTAATTAACTGTTTCTCTATATGCTTCTTCTTCTTTGTATATCCTTTGTTTCTTTAAATGTAATGTATATACCAAGAATTAGAGAAATTTACTCAACATAGGACTGACACACACAAGGAATATTAAGACTAGTGTCTTAACGTACAAGCAATGTCACGATAGATGTTATAACATCCGCTGATAGTACAACAACAACGATGCATAAATATAAGTTGTAGAAAAGAAACAAACACATTGATATGTTAACCAAGGTTGGCGCAAATCACGTACTCTGGGGGCTACCAATCCATAAAGGAAATCCACTACAAGTAGTACTAGTTCAAAGCAAAATTCCCGCGTTTACAACTTCTAGCATAATCCTTACCCATTGCAAATTCTACTTGGGCATTGTCCCAAGTATGAGAAATCGACATTCCACTTCCAATCACCATGGTGATAAAAAGACCTATCCTAGTCACAAAGGATGTCTAAAGAAACCAAAACAGGAAGAACACCCTTCCCAATAAAAGTCACTCAGTCTTGCTTAAAAGCTTCAACCAATAAATAAAACTTGGAGTTGTTTAAAATCTTCCTCCAAGAATAATACTCAACTCTTACTTTATAGCTTCGAGTGAGAATAATAACTTTACAAGAAAGTAACAATCACTTAACTCATATGTAGCAGAGATACATGAGGACGTAAACACAAACACACGGGGAACCTAAGGAACTATCAAAACCCAAAACCTTATTTTACACACGGTTTTACAATAAAATTATGCTTAGAAAACTAGGTCTTGGATGACTCCTTATATAAGCTTTTGCAATTGAGCATGGACTGGCTTGGATTCTTCAATCAAATCCAATCTTCAGCTGAAAAAATTCTGTAGAATATTCTCCACAAAAATAGAAACAATCTTCATAAAACATTCCTAAAAAGTCTCAATCGATCCTCTTTAGTAACCAACCAAATCTGCACCTATTTCTATCAAAATTCTTGATTGACCTGCACCTATAATGAGTACAGAATATTCTGGATAATCAATCTTAAAATTAAATTTTCAAGGATATCCAAAATGCACACCTGATGCATTAGCCTCAGAATGTTAATGACATCTGACAGAAAAACACATAATAGTAAAATTGTTATGACTGTTGATGAAGATGTTGCACCATCTAACTAACAACACCATAGAATCATGTTTAGCCAAAATTTAGCAACCATGGAACTAACAATCTCTCCCTTTGGCAAATTTTAGCTAAAACAACCAAACCCCAAAAATAATTGGAGAGAGGAATAAAACCACAACACAAGCTACATGTTGATCATGTACACTTTATACAAACATATGGCCAGGTGTATAACTCCACTATCACACATAATAGATTCTCTCCCTCAAGGAAATAACCCTCACCAGAGCATTTGCAGCGGAACCAACAGAAGCACACAAGTTATGCTTCAACACACACAAGCATCATCTCCTCAATGATTGCATGAGCAACCATACACACAAATACTCTCATAGAAGCATTAATATACAATCCTATCATAATTCTAGATCAATATGTCAAGACATGTGATGTAACATCAAGACACAACACTTTACTCCCCCTTTTAGCCAAAATATTGACAAAAAGAAACAAAGTAAATGTACATAATGGTGGAAACACATAAAACATTAAAGCATATTGCACTCAGGCAATACCAAACAACTGGAAACACACAAATTATCTATATGCAATACCACATATGGAAGCACATAATGTCTGGAACCTAAGATTCCTAAAAAATGTAGACTCCAAGGTCACCCCTAAGCTTTTCAAATCGATTTGCATCCAAAGCTTTAGTAAAAATATCAGCCAATTGTTTTTTAGTGGCTATATGCTCCATTGTGATTACTTTTTATTCAACAAGATCTCTGATGCAATGGTGTCGGATATCAATGTGGTTTGTTCTGCTATGCTGAACCGAATTTTAGAGATATTGATAGCACTACGATTACCACAGTATAATATCATAGCATCATGATTGACATATTATTCCTTCAGTATTTGTTTCATCCATACTAGTTGCGAACAACTACTCCTGACTGCAATATATTCAGCTTCTGCTGTAGACAAAGACACACAATTCTGTTTTTACTAAACCACAAAATCAGGTTAGCTCCTAAGAAGAAACAACCTCCTGAGGTGCTTTTTCTGTCATCGAAACTTTCTGCCCAATCTCCATCACAGTACCTTACCAACATAGAATTTGATCCACGGGAGTATAACATACTATAGTCACTTGTACCATTGATGTACTTAAAGATCCTCTTTACTTGATTGAGGTGAATAGTCTTTGGTTCAGCTTGATATCTTGCACAAATCCCAACAACAAAGGTGATATCAGGTCTGGTAGCTGTAAGATACAACAAGCTACCAATCATGCTTCTATATGAGCTTTGATCAACAACAACACCTTTGTCATCTTTTGTCAATTTCAAATGCGTAGGTGCATGCGTCCTTTTGTGACTAGCTTTTACCAATCCAAACTTCTTGACTATATTTTTTTGCATACTTGCTCTGAGAGATAAAGATAGAATCATCCATTTGTTTAACTTGAAGACCACACTACTACAAAAAAACACATCTTACGTAGGACGCGAGATGTCGATTACAGAATCGAGGTAAATAAGGATGTCATTAAAGGTTATCTCTTATCATCCCAAGTATTAAAATATTGAGGGGTTACATTAACCGTATGTGGCAAATTCAGCGAAATTCACAATACGAATGAAAGTATAAGGCTAAACTCACTTACCTCGACGAAATGGTGACACACACGACAACCAAGTGGTTCTCCGACAGTGATTTGGACTACGTTTGTGAATGATATCGGTGCAGAATGAATTAAACAATTAATTGAGCAACAAAAAAATCAAATTAATACGATCAAAGCGAATTGTGATAAGAAAAATAGGAAATAGAGAAAATTTGGAATGAGATAATTGGAGAATCAGCGAAATAGAACATGCTTCCAATAATTTATCTGTATTGTTTTGAACTTTAAGGAGAGAAATTGAGAACCTGAATATAAGAGAGGAAGGATTTGAGAAAGGATACGATGAAGAGAGAGAGAATGATGAAGGAGCTTTTATGTTTTATGAGAAAGAGATAGAAAGTTAAAAAATTGGAGTAATAGTTGCATTTGAGAAGTTATATTTTTTCTATTTCTAAGAAGTTTTTCACTTTTCAAGTATGTGCAACCCTTAATTACATGTATAGTAATTATGAAAGCTATTAATTAATTAATAAGTTAAAATAATTAAAAAATTAACAAAAATGGGATATGACACATGATTTAATGTTAAATCAACATAGTGCAAGCAAGGTAACAAAGTTTAATATGTCTTTGAAATAAAAGAAAATTAATCATTTAATCATTAGGGCATTATTGATTTTTCTGATACTTTATTTTTTATATATATTTATAACTATCATAACTATAAAACTTATTTAAAAATAATTAATTAGAAGTATTTATATAGGTTAAAAGAAGAAGAAGTAATTCATATTTTTTATAGCTCATCCTTTTTATATAAAGCGATACATTGATACACTGTTCTATGTATTGTTCCTCTCACAAAGACACTTTTTTCTAAAATAAATACAAAAAAAAAAGATCTCTTTCAAAAATTAAAAACCGCCTCTATGTAAGAAAAGAACGGCAAAAACAGAAGACCTAGCAGGCTACTTGTCATTGAAAGCCTCACAACACAACAACCACTCCTTGGTAGTACAAAGAGTATGAAAGAGTATTGAGCGGAAAGGTATAAAACCCAAAATATACTCTACACTATTTCAGGATATTCCAACAATACCCTCCGAATATTCCCTTCTTAACGGTTTATATTACACTCTTCTCTTTCCCTTTTCATCCTCCTCCTTACACACCCCACTTTCTCTCTCTTTTCCATTTTCTAACACATTCAAATTCAATTCTTTTTCTTTTATAACCATGAAATTCGGTAAGAGCCTCAGTAGCCAGATCGAGAAAACTCTACCGGAATGGCGCGACAAGTTTCTCTCCTACAAAGAACTCAAGAAGAAGCTTAAGAACTTAGAACCCGCCGCCGCCGGTGAGGACCGTCCCGCGAAACGTCTTCGGATTGATTCCGGTGGTGGTAATTCTGTGGCTGACGCCGGAGAAATTCCGAAGGAGGAGAGTGACTTCAGGAACTTGTTGGAGAATGAACTTGAGAAATTCAATAACTTCTTCGTTGAGAAAGAGGAAGAGTACATTATTAGGCTTAAGGTATCATTCTCTCATTTAATCATTTTTTGTATTATTACTCTGAAGCCATTTGAATACTTATGGTTGAAATTAATATGCAGGAGTTGCGAGATAGGGTGGCTAAAGTAAAGGATTACAGTGAAGAGATGATGAAGATTCGGAAAGAAATTGTGGATTTCCATGGTGAGATGGTTTTGCTGGAGAATTACAGTGCACTCAATTACACAGGTAATTTCTCAACCTTCAATATAAGTTGTTTGATATTAAAATAGGAAGCATATTATGAATGGCCTAAGTCTCTTTCAGAATTATTTAGCACTTCTAAATCAAATAGAAAAGTCAAAAGTATAGAGACAGAATAGGATTCATTTCCAATTCAAATTGTCCATTTGCTTGGTTCTTACAACTCTGATAAGTTAGTAGGAACAAAGAATCTACTTTTGTACATGTTCTTGTTTCTGAAATTTAATATTCTACTCTTTTTTTATTCCTCTATAATAATAGCTGTGTTCTTCTATCAACTTGGTAAAGAAAATCCAAGAATAGTATGTCCTCCTCAATCTCAATGTTATGATGTTGATCTTTATAAATATGCTTACCTTTTGCCTTAATTTTGTTTTCACAGGGCTAGTGAAAATACTGAAAAAATACGACAAGAGAACCGGTGCACTAATTCGCTTGCCCTTCATTCAGAATGTTTTGCAACAACCTTTCTTTACCACCGACATGATATACAAGCTTGTAAAAGAGTGTGAAACAATGCTGGACTACCTTTTTCCTGTCAATGTTCCTCCGGCTGTTGATGAGATAATCCCCGAAGCTGAAGGATGCGATCCTTCAACTTCAACCACCACCGAGAGTGATGGTTTGCTGATTCCTAAGGAGTTGGAGGAGATTGAGTACATGGAGAGTCTTTATATGAAGAGCACCATATCAGCTTTGCATGTTTTGAAGGAGATTAGAAGTGGAAGCTCGACAGTTAGCATGTTTTCGTTGCCGCCCTTGCAGTTAAGTGGTTTGGAAGAAACATGGAAGAAAGCTACAATTCTTGAACAAGTAGCCAAGTAACCTGCTGGGTTACATTGAGGGCAATGCGTGTTGTTGGATGGCTATTATACGCTTTGTTTTGTCTTTTTAATTGGATGCTTCTGTTATAGATACTAACAGTGATGTAAAATGCTAAATGTAAAGATGGAATTAGTTTTATAGAAATATATAGGTTCCATGTAATAAAACCTCTGGAATTCAAACAAGTTATGTTTTAACATATTGTCGATTCTTCATACTCGATAGGTAATGAATTAATGTGTTGTGTATCTGCTTCACATTCAGTAAGTTTTTCATTTTCTTTCTATTTTTGGTTTTTGATGCATTAGTTTGGAGTTGCACGCATTATAGGTTAATTATGGTACATTAGGATGTATAATAGGTTGTTTATTGAAACATGTATTTAGATTCTTTGAAGGTTAAAGTTAGAGCATTTGGGTATGCTTTGTTCTTTCATTTTTTGGTTTCAAGAGGATACAGCAGTTAACTTCCATATTTTGTTATTATGCAATGCAAAACTTAACTTTCGATTTTTGATTTCGATTTTTTATTTTCTACATTGCTTTATTGATTTTGTTTGTTATGTCCCCCAGGTTTGACTCCTTTAATTATGACATGATTTTATTAGCGTAATTACAGGTAACATGTCTGACAACGTATATTCGGTTATTAAGTAGAGTGATTTAGCAAGCTTTAGTTCGGTAGGGTGTGCAAAATATTCGGTTGTGAGGTTCAAATTCAAATTCGTTTAAAATATCAGAATATAATTGAATGATTATTAACGAGTGTAATTATCAATGGTTTGGTTATCCATTCATATAATTCAGATATAATTACATGGTTATTAAGTGATTAAATTATTTTGGATTCAATTATCATTTGGTTATTATCCAAAATCCAAATGTTTTAATGTTAAAAAAAAAATCTGTTTTTCTTTTTAATTTTGAGAAAAAAAAAAATTTAATTAAAAAATTTATTTTTTTCGAAAAAAAAACAGTTTCTAGATTTTTTTTTTAAATTCGAAAAAAAATATTTTCAGACAAAATTTTGATTTTCTTTTTCATTTTCAGTAAAAATACGTACACACAAGCATCTGTGAAAGTACCCGTACACAAGCTTTTGTGACCATCACTAAGTTTGTTTTTCACCACCTCACAAGTACTTTGAATGTTTGCATGATTAGATGAAGAGAAAATCTCCTCAAAATACGAAAGCATAATTGTTTCACTTATCCCAACCCACCCGCCACACCCCATTCTCATCCCTCAACTTAGTAATAACATTAGTCTTCATTCATAGGCTTGCTTTTCCATGAAAGAATTTCGTGTTTATGTCCCCGTCTTTTAACCAAACTGCTATACTCCACTGCCTCCATATGACCTCCTCCGCCTTAAGGAGATTGTTCATTTGTGATTCCAAGGCTTTAAATGTTCTCATATCCTCTTCATTAGCTGACCACTTATTATCATCTTTTAGTATCTCTTCTATCCTTTTGATTTTGGCACGAATAGAACCACATTCAAACTCCTTGAAGTCTTCCCAAAGCTCCAAAATTAGTTCCAGCTTAGAAAAGCCCCCCGAAGCTGTAGTTTCCCATATTTATTTAACAATATTCTCACACCTCATATCCCTGGCCCATACATCCTCAAACTAGAACAAAAACTATTTCAGTCGATACTCTTCCATATTGAGCTTCTCAAGTTCAATTTTAAGAACCACATGTTAGAACCAAAACGGGACATGTGAGAGACTTTGATTGGGTGGAACTGGCTCATACCTTCAAAAGAGGCCATCACTCTGTCCAAGCAACATTGAATATTCTCTTCATCAATCGTTTGCCTACCCCTAATTGAACTATTTATTTGATTTCGCAATTCCTCCTATCTTATCACTCTCAATTATTCTGTCATTAAAGTCCCCAAAGCAAATTCACTTTCCATTACTCTCACCACAAAGTTGTTGATCTAGCATCCACATATTCCTTTAAAATTGCTCAGTAGGGAATCCGTAAATACCAGAAAAGACCAAGGTTGGATATCCTCATCATCAATAACTTCCCACTAATATGATTAAAAGATAAGGATTGGATCGTGATGTTCAACTTATCATTCCATAAACGCGCAAGACCATATTCCCTCTACTTATTGTACCATTGCATTCCACAAAGAAAATGTTATCAGAGCCACACTTTAATTTAACACACTAAAGTTCTTGCTCCTTCAGACGGGTCTCCATCAAAAAGATCAGGTTGGGGTTTTCAATTTGAATAAGCCTTTTTAAGGCTCAAACTACATGAGGGATCCCTAACCCTCTACATTTCCAGCTTAAGAGTTTCATTATTGTAGGCGGTGCCTTTGGATTCAATACCTTGCAAGCATAAAATGATGAAGAATGCCAATATGCTTTGTCCTGCTATGTTGGGTGAGATTCTTGGATATGTTGATTGCTCTTAGATTATCACAATATAATGTCATGACATTTTGCTTGACACTATATTCCTGTAGCATTTGGTTCATCCAAATCAATTAAGAGCAACTGCTTCCTGCATAAATATACCCAATCTCAGCTGTAGATAAAGACACACAATTTTGCTTCTTACTAAACCAAGAGATAAGATTGTTTCCCAAGAAGAAACATCCTCTAGAAGTACTTTTCTGTTGTAACACCCTATTTCTACCCGGTAATTATAAGGAAATCAGAGTGCAAAAAATTTTAACAAACAAATGAGATGTCATATTTTCAACTTATAACAACTTCATAGAACCACCATTAATTCATATACATAACACTGGTTCGGGTAAACTGATAACAACCTGATTTATTCTTTTGAAAATAAAACAACTTTTATTAATAAGCGGCTTCACATAACTCAACTTATAAAGACATAATCTCATGTCCAGCTCAAAACAACTTTAATATAACAATTCTTTAATAACAACAACTTAAGATTCGACTACTAAAACAATAACAACAATTAAACAACAAACGTTCATCCCCCCGAGTGTTACGTATCAGAGCAACTAAACCGACTTGGACTAACAACAACTAATTCTTCATTGTCGAATACCTGCACATTACCAGTATAAAGGCAACGACAAAACAAATGAAAAGGGTGAGATATCTAACGATATAATTGAATGCACAATAAACAATATATTAGATCAGATTATATAAAATCACCATTTCGCAACTTATAATAACATTATAACAATATCATCAGCAACAGTTATATAATAACAACAACAATTATATCACAACAACATTTCTCACGCAACATAACAACTATTTCACAACTTATGAATAACAACAACAACTTAAATCAATCGACACATCAACATAAAAACTATAATTATGCAACTTCAAATGCAACTCAATTGTGCACATGCATGGGGTACCATTGGAGTAAAACTCCCAACTTAGAAATCTGCCAGTTTACCGAGGCATCAACAAGGCATAATCCTTCAATTTAATATTTTGTCAATCCAGGCCAACATGGTGAGCATTCGCTCCAACTTAAAAATTGCCAATCCATACCAACTTAAATATGCAAATGCATGTGACTCAATGAATGCAACAATCCCACACAACAACAATCATCATCACCAAGGCATAAGCCTATATCAATATTGTACCAATAAACAGAGGTACTCACATCGCTTCAACACTGGCTAAAAGCCTACAACTTAGTAACAATTCAACACTGACTAAAAGCCTACAACTTAGTAACAATTCAACACTGACTAAAAGCCTACAACTTAATAACAATTCAACATTGGCCAAAAGCCTACCTTAGTAATATCAATACTATTATTATAAGTTTTATTAATACCACTTTCTACCAACATATACTACATTCATCCACTTAATAACTCATTACTTAGTTTCTACATTAATCTCCTACCAACTTATACTACAATTCAACTTATAATCATTCAGACTGTTTTCATCTAATTCTCGTTAACTGCTTATCGGTTAGGATTGCTAGTATTTCGATTCTGCACTGCTATCAACGACCATTCTGCTACTGTTCATTCATTTTCAAATTAGTATATTAATTCTAGTCATTAAAGTATACTACTAGGTGTTTGTATCTACTAGTCCACAACACTGCAACTAACCGACTTCTACTATTTCAATACTACCACAATACCTCGGTTAACCAAAACACCGCCTACTATCTTCAACCATTTTGCTCTTGTCAGTATTCATATAATTTACATAATCCAACTAAACTAACTTAATTTAATTGAACACCATACAACCATATTATCACTTTATTAATAAATTTTCTACCAATTTTAATCACTTATCTTAGTTGATTCTAATGACATACTACTTAAATTACCGGAACCAATTTCCCTACTATTAATAATCATTATTTACTCAAGGGCATCCTACTATTACTTGAGTCGATAAACCAATCACCATGGGAAGAACAACGAATAAGAAAATATTCTCAGGAACGACTCAGTACGCACCGCGACCTAAGGTTGGCGCCGCGAGAATGACAGAAAGACTCAGTTCATGCCACGTCCATATGTTGGCGCCGCGAACTGAACGAAACAGAAAGGGATTTCTGCGCTGACAACTTCTCTCCAACACCATCATCACCAAGTTTTTGCATCCAATTCCATCATAGACCCAAACGAATCAACACAGTATAACAACAACAAAAAGAATCAATCTCAAGCAACATATATCAATTCATGCAACCAATTTCATGGGCAACAACAAAAAATTTGGAATCAAACCACAACAATCAAAACACCAAAACAGAGGCAAATCTATCAACCTCATCCCACATATCATCTATCATGTATCCCATTATAGAGTCAGAACCCCACCCTTATCTTGGTTTGGAGACTGCTCTAACGTCCGGTTGAGTGCAAGCCTTTACCCCTTTGCCTATTTCCTCGTAATCAACGATCAATTCCTCTAGAAATTTCTTTGTTCTTGCCTCTTTCTCCAAAAACCCTATTTCTTTTGCATAAGACACTACTACTTCTTATTCTTCCAATTAATAATATAATGATAAAATCCTTATATTGTTTTATTGAGCCTAATATATTACAGAAAATTTTACCCTATACCCCAACAGTTATTCCCATACCCCTACAAATTTTCTAATATTACAATTTTACCCTTTTACTATTTTTACTTTTCTATGGAATTTTTTACTATTTTCACTATTTATCTGAACGCATCCGAAAAAGACAAGCGGAACCTGAAATTTAAGAACCGGATAACCCAAGATGGAGAAATCTGATACGTATTTTATCATAAACCGGATAACCTTGTAAAGCTAAACCCGGATTGCCTTTTTTTCCCGGAAAACCAAGCCACAAGTTATCCGGTTAACAACATTAACCAACCGGATATCCTTTGGCTGTGAGTTCCGGTTTGTAAAAAAATGCCAACCGGATAACATGTTGTGTAGTTATCTGGTGCGGTTTTTCTATTTTTTTTTGTTTATTTTTTTTTTAATTTTGGTAAACAGGTGTTATTCCTTAAATATGCGATAAATATTAGACATGCGTAGATACTGTTCGCGTTAAAAAGTGACGCGCGAGGGAATCGAATCGGAATTCGGATTCTCTGGCTCGAAACGGTTTACTCTTTTGATTTGTTTTAAAGTTGCCGCGAGCATTAAGCTTTATTATTTCCAACACAAGAAAAGTGATATGAAAAAGGGGAAAGCTGCAATACCCTCAATTGATATGATATGCATTACGACTAGCACGAACTAGACGCAACGCATTGGGGAGATTTCGGGCAAGGGGGTTTGTTATATAAAGGGAATAGATGTGGCACCCTAAATATATATAGTTATCTATAGCTTTATATATGAATAGTTTGATATGTTTGTGTTTTAATTTGCTATTCTATCTTTGGGAAAGTTTCTCCTTTGGATTTTAAGAAGGGTAGATTATGTGGGATCCTAGGTTTTGTTATTATTGTGCTCGCAAAGATCATTGGGATCTTCTGCATACATATCCCTTATTGGGAATTAGAGCATTTGTAGCTCGGATCTAAAGGGAGCTATGGTTTTGTTTGGTTTGAGGGAGAAAGAAGTATGCTCGCCAAGGATGAGACCTTGTGCCTACGTATTCTCAAAGGGATGTTGAGAAAGTCAGAGCAATCGTACTTCCCACTTATTCTAGTGGAAGCAACGGGATGTTATTAAGAGACAAAGACAAATGTCATCTTAATAAAAAATGTATCTAATCTATTTCATCACATACATTTTGAAGGGTTGATAGATTGAATCTTTCTTCGTAAGTTATAGGTGTTTTGCTTGAGTGTACAAGTGTTACCACTTACAAGTTAAGAAAGATGTTTGAAAGATGACCGAATCTTTTAATTGTAAGCATTAGGTGTTTTGCTTGAGTGTACAAGCGTTACCACTTATAAATTAAAAGATGTTTTTGTTTGAAAAAGAATGTGAAAAGTATTTGATTGTATGTGATGTGATAGATGAGATACTTCTTCCATAGAGATGATAAATGTCTAAATCTCGAGGAGAAATTAATTGGATTAGATGGATGCTTTTAAGAAGCCCGTGGGTCCTTGTATTGTAAGCCCAAGAGGAGGCTTTCCGAGGGTCATCGAGGGTCGTTGTATTGTTAGCCCAAGAGAAGGAATTCTGAGGGTCATCGAGGGTCCTTGTATGAAGCTCAAGAGGAAGCTATATGGTATGGCTGGTTTTGGCTTTAAGAGTGGTTTCACCGGGAAACCATCTCTTAGGATTTCAAGAGTGATTTCATCAGGAAATCATCCTCTTAGGGTTCTATCCTAGTGCGGGTGATTCTTTGTATTGGAAGCCCAATATGAGGCTGTTAAGACATTTCCAGGTCTCTTTCTTGTTTGATGCCCAAGAGAAGGCTAAACTCAACGAGGAGTTCTTTTGAACGAAGCCCAAGAGGAGGCTAACTTGTTGTCTTATATGAAGCCTAAGCGGAGGCTAAACTCAGTAAATGAGTTTTCTTATATGAAGCCTAAGAGGAGGCTAACTCAGTAAATGAGTTATCTTGTACCAAGCCCAAGAGGAGGCTAAAGGAACCTAGTTGTTAGACTAGTTGTTATGTTATAACTGAACAGTTATATAACCAAGTGTGTGATGTGTATTCACAAGAGGAGTTTATGAAGGAAATATAAACAAGTGTATAAAACAAGCGTTTAAAGCAAGTGTAACTTGAATATATACAAAGTTTTTGAATGTGTACAAGGAAATTAATATGTATACGAAGGGGTGTTTATGTACAAGGAAATGAATATGTACATAGGAGGGTTGAGACTTACACCGTGAGGGAGGCCCATTGGTTTTAAGAGCAGTTTCACCGGGAATAATGCTTCTCTTAATACCAATGGATTTGGTGTATAAACAAGCGAATGAAAACAAACGAAAGAAGTTTGTTTATGCTTGGATATTTATAAAGATTATTGAATATGTACAAGGAAATTTAATATGTACATAGAAAGGATTGAGACTTACACCGTGAGGGAGGCCCATGATCAATTAAGAAATTCGAGGAAAAAACTGGTTCGGTTTTATCTTCAAATCGAGTCGATCATGGAAAAAGGAGTGTAAGTTTGTTGAAATGTTTTGAAAAGGTTTTAAAAATGATTTTGAAAAGTGAAGTATATTCACAAGAAGTTTTGAAAAGATTTGGGTTTTGAAAGTTTGAAAGAAAACATCTTTGAAAAGTATTTAGAAATACTTAAAATGTTTCATTTTTTGACTTAATAAAAATATAATCAAAAGAAAATATTTTTGGATTTTTTTGACATAATCATAAAATAGGTATATTAAATGACAAGTGTGCAAAAAAATCATCTCAAAATGAGAATTTTTGATTGGTTTTTGAAAATGTTGAAGTTTGATGGAAAATGTGAAGAAAACAAGTAGTAAAAATTTGATTTTGGTCCTAAGGAGGTTTGAACTCAAGAACTTTGGCTTAGAAGTGAAAAGCTTTACCACTGAGCCACATGTCTATCTTGTTATTTACACGCCTTCATTTAATTATATTTAAAACAAGTCTTTGAAAATGTTTTAAAATGAAGGAAAAGTAAAAAAAATGACAAAATAGTCTCAGGGGGATTCGAACCCTAGACCATAGGCAAGGCAAAGGACATGAAAAGCGCGTTGACTACCACTGGGGTGGCTATACATCTGTTTATTTATTTTCTTCCATGTTATCATATTATAAACGAATTATTTGAATTTGAAAAACAAAACAGAAAACGCGCGTACTCCATCTTCTTCTTCCTCAAGCTTTTGATTTTGTAACTTCTTCATTTCTCAATGAAATTGAAAGATGTAAACATCAAAGTTGCTCGTTTTGAACCCAGCAATATGATGGTGATGTTTAATTTCATTTATTTTAAACTTAAGATGATTAATTTTGAACGAGGACAGATGAATCCTAATTTTAAGAATCAACATGAAATCGTGTATGGATCATGATTTGTGAAATTGATTGAGGGTTACTGATCAGTATGAGTGCAGAAACAAGATGGCCAAGCAATTTTTGAACTGGAATGCATGAATCGTAGAGTTCAAAGTCTGAGTGACTTACCTCTTCGAACTGAAATTGAAATCTCTGTTAGAGTGTTTTCAATTGTATTTTGAGGATTGCTATAGCTTCACTGGACCCTATGGAAGGTATCTGGATGCTTAGCTTGAATTAAAATAGCCTGGATCATTCCACCCAAGTCCAACTGCAATCTCTTGAAGTGAGTTTCGAATTTGGAACTGGAGTTGTTACAGATGTGATCTAAGTTTCTGGATCACTTCTATGAAGTGTATGGATGATGTTTAAAGTGTTAAATCAAAGCTAGCACGAGCATATTGAGATATGGCAAGTTAAGGCTCAATTTGCAAGTTTATGGATTTTGGAGCATGATTATGAGTTTGGACAGTTTTTCTGGTGGTTTTAAGTCTTAGACAACTTTTAATTGATGTTTAGAACATGTTAGAAACTTAAATTCACTCAGATTTTGCAAGGTTTGAAGATTGCAAAATTTCCCTCTTTGAACTTTGAAACTTGGAATTTAAGAAAGAAAGAAGGAAAGCTTGATTATGATAGCTTTGGTGTGATTTGAAAATGAAGAAATGACCTCTATTTATAGGCCAAGAAATCTGAATGACAAGGCATGGCTATCATTGAGAGAGCTTTGCAACTTGCTTAAGTGGTAAGAAGGAATCTTTTGCATTTAATGCAAAAATTACTTTCTAACCATGGTTAGAAATTTCTCTTTGATTCAATCCTCTTCTCAATCATTTAAAACTGATATTTATCAGTTATAATCTACCCCCTAGCTGATGGCAAGGCTTCTAGAAGGGAGATTTATGAAAAATGACTTATAATTTTGAAGTATGAACTCTGAATTCTATGGTTTTGGAGCTCTATGTTTCAAAATCAAAAGCATAGCTAGACAAAGTGTTTTTGCAAGTTCTTGGACATTTTGGAAAGCTTGTAACAAGGGCTACAACTTTCATGTTTTGAGTTTTTTTTGAATCCAAATGGATCTAGGTGAAAAATGGCCATGAAAGTAAGAAAAAACTATGTTTTTTTAACACTTGAAAATTTTTCTAAGTGTTAGAAAAATTTCAAATCTTGACTTTTTGTTGACTTTTTCACATTTCTTGATTTTTTATGATCATGATGGATTATTTGAAATATTTTTATGATGGAAAAAGTTTAGTCTTGAAAAAGTTGACCAAAAGTCAAAGTTTGACTTTTTTGAGCAGATGAATTTTCATCAGATGGTTCAGAATTTGTCTGATGAAGAAACATGGATTTTGCAATGTTTTGAATCAAGAAATTAGGTCAAGATGTTGAATTGAAGATGTTAAGATCAATCTTCAAGCAAATAGGTCATCCATTGAGCAGAAAGTCAATGATTCACTATCTTCGATCAAATCCCTAATTGGTCGATTCAAGGTAGATCATGAGAAAAAGTTGGGAATCTGAAGATCAAATGTTGATGATTGATTAAGATAGGTCAATTGAGGTGAGTGGAAACTCAAACCCTAATTGATCACATCTTGAAAAGATGAAATTTTGAAGAAACCCTGATTTTGACTTCTAGAAGCCACGCACGATCTATTCTGTTCTGAAACTGTTAGTGATGCAGTGATGCATATGTGAATAATGTAAGGTTGTATCTTAGGTCAAAAATTGGGGTATGACAGATACCACTGATATGTTTACATCTGTGCAACATTTTGCTACAAGAGAAGAGGCGATAAGATGGATTAGGGAGATTGGAATCAGGAATAAAGTGACCGTTATAATAACACATTCAGATACCAAAACAGGCAAGAGAGGAAGAAGTGATAAAGTAATATTTGGTTGTGATAAAGGTGGAAAATACAAAGAAGGAGAAAGTGAAACACAGAGTGCTAGTAAGAAATGTGGTTGTCCGTTCAAAATTAGATCCACACCGTCAAAAGATGGTTTCGGATTGAAGATTGATGTAAAATGTGGAGTTCACAATCATGGGTTACCTGATACATTTGAAGGGCATCATTTTGTAAGTCGACTTAATGCAGAAGAACAACAACATATTGTTGATTTGACAAAACGTCATGTTCCACCAAGACACATACTTTTGTCATTGCAGGAGCGAGATCCAGAAAATGTCACTCGGATCACGCAAATATATAAGCACAAGAGTAAAATACAGAAAGATATAAGGGGGCCTAGAACAGAAATGCAACATTTGTTTAAGCTGGTAGAGGAATCAGATTATGTATACTGGAGCAGGAAAAAAGATGATTCAGAAGTTGTGAGGGATATTTTCTGGGCTCATCCAGAATCAGTGAAGTTGTTGAATATGTTTCCTGTTGTGTTGATTATGGATAGCACATACAAGACAAATAAGTATAGACAACCTCTGTTTGAAATAGTTGGTGTGACATCCACTGAGTTGACATTTGCTGTTGCATTTGCATATATGGAATCAGAGCAGACTGAAAATTTTTGTTGGGTTTTGGATAAGTTGAAACAGTTATTTACTAAGGACGGGTTTTGGCCACAAGTGGTGTTGACTGATAGAGATCTTGCCTTGATGAAAGCAATTGAAACAGTATTTCCAAAAACAACCAATTTTCTTTGTCGATTTCACATCAACAAAAATGTGAAAGAGAAGTGTAAGGAATATGTTGTGGATGACATGCGGGAGTCGATAGAGAAAATATGGTATGAACTTGTAAGAGCTAGTGATGAGGTGGAGTATCAACAATGGTTGCAACAACTTGAGCATGCATGTGTTGACTTTACAACATTTATTGATTATGTGAAATATACATGGTTGTCTCCGCATAGACATAGATTCGTCGAAGCATGGATCAATCAAGTGTTGCATTTGGGAAACACCACGACCAATAGGTATGCATATGTCTTGTTTTGTTTTGTATTCATTTGACATATGACTTTCATGCTAGATTTTGGATTCAGATGTCTTTGTTTTGTTTTGTATTCATTTGACATATGAATTTCATGCTAGATATTGGATTAAGTTGACATATATCTTTCATGCTATATTTTAGATTTTATTTTAATTTTTATATTTAGGATTACGGAAAGTAGAAATATTAAAAGAGTGCACAAAATAATAGATAAGTCTGACAGAAATACATAAGTCATGGGATAATACATGTCACAAAATACAATATAAGTCTATAAAAAAATAAACAAGGAAAATCATGGAGATGGATAAGGTATCGGTCCTCCCTGAGGTAGTGGTCCGCCCTGAGCTACACGTAATGATCAAAAAATCTCAATGAACTCATCGTATTCCTCATTTGCACCGTGAAACATCGTCTAAAGTAATGGTCATCTCACCAAATGGCATGTGAAATGACAATGTTTAAGGATGCCATCGCTCTACAAATGATAATAATCAGAGTATTTAATCATAACCAAGAAGGCGTCACAATTTTAAAACATAAAAATTTCCAAAACATGTGTCATGCTTTCACTGAAGAAGACTTATCAAATAATTAATGCAACAGTTATGTTTAACAGCGGAAATGTAACATAACCAAAACTTCTGGATACAACATTCACAGTATTCTAGAATAAATAAACTAAAACCTGAATCACAACATTAAAGAATTCCAGGAATAATAAGTCAACATAATTCAAAGTTATTCAAAATATCCATTAAAGGATTAAAGCAACCGTTCCCCAGTGTTACATCTACCAGAGCACGACACTGACACGCGGACTAACTGACTGACTCAATACTAGAGCTATCCTCACCAACTCAAGCGCTAATCACCGGATCGAAAATGTTGAGTAAGGGTGAGATCTCAATTCAATATAACATGCGTTATACGTTTTAGAATACAATAGAATAACAGATACATTAATTCATTAATCCAGCACAAGTCATAATCAATCACAACACAGCTCACGCAATGAACATGTACATAATTCAAACAATGGAAATTGCAACACTGGAATCCATCCTAGCATGTTACAATCCCATATGCAATGCAGACTCTATGCATGTGGTACCAAAACGTGAACCGAGTTCACACACACCGCTCCGTTTACATGTGGATAGACAGTGTAATTCATGATTCGCCCATAGCTATTGGGTCAAGAATCCAACCTCACTACCTCAACCTCCGGGTAAGTATATTGGCTCAACCAGTTCACTTCCGCACAATGGGAATGAACCAAATCAATAAATGTATATGCATGCATCATAAAAGCATGCCATCATCATTTCACATATCATGATATTAATACAAATCACATCATGTCAATTCACCAGTGTATCTCATTCAATCAAAATGAATAACAATTATATAACAATGTAAGCATCAATACCTCATAGGTAACTCATACCATTCATAATAGTTCTCATTATCCTTAATTACTTATTCTTTCAAAAATCGGGAGCGCGACCATTTTTAAAATAATTTAGCAAAACAATGTTTTTCTCTTTTCAAAAGGTAGTATTTGGAATTTAGAAAATAACGCCGAAAACGGCACTCGAATCGGAGTTACGGTTTAGAAAATATGAATTTTTGAAGTTTTAGAAAAATTGGAAAAATTCATATGGAACCCGGTTCCTACCTATACAGGAACCGGTTCCTGAAAGTTGAAAATACCTCGCCCCTGATTTTTGAATGGGGAACCGGTTCCGACATATACAGGAACCGGTTCCTGAGTGTAAAAAAGTCCCAGTTTGCCAATTTTAACACTGGGAACTCGGTTCCTCCCCACAGGGAACCGGTTCCCACGACCTGTGACAGCATTTTTGATACTTTTTGACAGCATTTTTCATTCTTACTCATTTCCAAACTTACTAACACGATTTGGTACATTAGGAACATCATTTCATCGTCATTTCGCACCATTATAACATCAAACAACATGGTTTATGCACCCCTATCAATTACCTGACATACTTATGATTCCTAATTCCAACACTGACACAAATAGGGTTTGTTTCCTATAACTCATAATCATCATAATTCAAATTCTCTAACATACCCAATTATCCCTATGATTCCCAAAACCCATAAAGAATATTAATCGATCGAAACCACCCCTTACCTCGCGATGATTCTTCGATTCTCTTGGTGTCGGCTTTTCCTCTCTTTTCCTCTTCTCTCCAATTTCACGTGAAAACAGTTTCTCCAAAAAAACCTATTCTTTCTTTATTTTCCTTTTTATATTCCTTTTAATGTTCCTTTAATTATTCCAATAAAATAAAATAATTAAAACTTAATAATTAGTAGAGTGATTTACTCTCTTACACCCACCGTTTACTCTGCACATCTCAACATATTTCCTCATTTAATGACCCAATTAATCCACAAAAATTAATACTCGAGACTTCATTTAATTAAATAATTAAATCCTCACTTAATTAATATTTAAATTAAATCGGGGTGTCACAACTCTCCCCCACTAAAAGAGTTTTCGTCCTCGAAAACATACCTTAGACGAACAGTTCGGGATACGAGTCCTTCATCTGACTCTCCAGCTCCCAAGTTACATTTCCTTTGGTCCTCCCAAGCTACTCTTACAGTGCTATCTCTTTACCTCAATTGCTTCACTTTCCGATCCTCGATTCATGAGCCTTTGCTTCAACGATCAAGTTATCCCTTTTGAACATCATCCATTTGAATCTCATGAGACGGATCCGCAATGTACCTCCTCAACTGAGATACGTGGAAAACATCATGCAAATTAGCAAGTGATGGCGGTAAAGCAATCTGATAAGCAACTTTCCCAACTCTTTTGGTAATCTGAAACGGACCAATAAAGCGCGGAGTCAACTTCTTTGACTTCAAGGCTCGACCAATACCCGTCATCGGAGTAACTCTCATGAACACATGGTCTCCTTCATTAAACTCAAGATCTTTCCTCCTCTTATCATGATAACTTTTCTGACGACTCTGAGAAGTTCTCATCTTCTCTTGAATCATCTTAATCCTTTCTGAAGTTTGTTGAACAATCTCCGGTCCAATCACAGCACTTTCTCCAAATTCATACCAACACAACGGTGTCCGACATCTCCTACCATACAATGCCTCAAACGGAGCCATACCGATGCTCGAATGAAAACTATTGTTGTAGGTAAACTCTATCAACGGAAAATAGCTATCCCAAGCTCCACCTTTCTCTAACACACAAGCTCTCAACAAATCTTCTAACGAATCGTCCTCTCCGTCGACCATCATGCGTGGATGATATAGAACTCAATCGTAACTTAGTACCTAGAGCCTCCTGTCCGAACTTAGAAGTAAACCTCGGATCTCTCCGACACAATGCTAGACGGAATACCATGCAAACTTACAACCTTTTCGACATACAACTCGCCAACCTCTCCATCGGATAATCCATTCTTATCGGAATGAAGTGAGCGAGACTTTGTCAATCGGTCAACAATAACCCAAATAGAATCACGTTCTTCGTCGTCCTCGGCAAACCCGACGAAATCCATTGAAATTCCATCCCATTTCCATTCGGAACAAACAACGGTTCCATCAATCCGCGGTTTCGATGTTCAATCTTTGATTTCGACAAACCAAACATGCATACACAAACTCGGAGATTTCCTTTTCATTCCAGGCCACCAAAATAATTTCTTCAAATCATGATACATCTTAGTAGCACCGGGATGAATACTCAATCCACTACGATGTCCTTCCTCTAAGATACTTTTTCTAATCTCAGGAACATCCGGAACACACACTCTATCACCAAATCTCATAACGCCATTCTCATCAATTCGGAATTCACCTCCTTGACCTCGGTTAATCAATGTCACTTCCCACTAAACCAACATCGGACTTGTCCATTTGAATCTCTTCCAAGATACCACTAGTCAATCTCAACATGCCCAATTTCACACTATTCTGGGTAGTTTCACAAACCAAACTTAGGTCTCTGAATTGTTCCACCAATTCCAATTCACGAACCATTAACATCGACATATGCAAAGACTTCACCTCGATGCATCGCTACGTTTGCCTTACCGGGATGGTAATTCAAACCAAAATCATAATCCTTGAGAAACTCTAACCATCTTCTCTGCCTCATATTCAACTCTTTCTGATCAAAGAGATACTTCAGGCTCTTATGATCACTGAACACTTCAAACCGTGAACCATACGGATAATGCCTCCACAATTTCAACACAAACACAACGACCAACTCTAAATCATGAGTCGGATAGTTCCTTTCATGAGTCTTTAAGTCTTGAAGCATAAGCCACACCTTATCTTGCATCAAAACACCTCCTAAACCCATCAAAGATGCATCACAATACACCACGAAGGATTCTTCCGGATTCGGCAAAATTAAAATCGGAGCACTAGTCAATCTCCTCTTCAATTCTTGGAATCCTTTTTCACAATCTATACCCCAAACAAATGCTTGACCCTTTCTCGTCAACTTAGTCAATGGTAGAGCTAACTTCGAAAATCCCTCAATGAACTTTCGGTAGTAACCTGCAAGACCAAGAAAACTACGAATCTCCGAAGCATTCTTCGGCGCTTCCCACTGAGATACAGCTTCTACTTTTGTAGGATCAACAGCAATACCATTCTTGGAAATCACATGACCAAGAAAACTCACTTCGCTTAACCAAAACTCACATTTAGACAACTTCGCATAAAGTTCCTTTTCTTTCAATAATTCTAATACAATTCTCAGATGCTTTGCATGCTCCTCATCATCCTTTGAATAGATCAGAATGTCGTCAATAAACACCACCACAAACTTGTCAAGATACGGATGAAATATCCTGTTCATATACTCCATAAACACACCAGTGCATTAGTAACTCCAAATGGCATAACGAGAATACTCATAATGCCCATACCTTGTTCTAAGCGGTCTTCGAATATCTCCGCCTTAACACGAATCATGATATCCGGATCTCGGATCAATTTTGCTAAATACACAAGCTCCAACCAATGATCCATCAAATCATCAATCCTCGCAATGGATACCGATTCTTGATGGTCACTTTATTCGATTGCTGTAGTCAACACACAATCTCATTGTACCTTCTTTCTTTTAACCAACAATACCGCGCTTACGGTGAAACACTAGGCGAATAAATTTCTTCTCAAGCAACTCCTCTGCGCTTCTTCAACTCGACAACTCGGATGCCGACATGCGATAAGGCGCCATCGACACGGACTAGTTCGGAATTAAATCTATAGCAAACTCCACCTCCTCTCGGTGGTAACTCATTCACATCTTAGGAAACACCTGAAATTCATTAACAACTGAAGTTCACCACTCTTAGCCTTTCCTTTCACTTCCGTCAAAGAATATAACATAAACACCACGGCACCATCTCTAATTCATACCTTAGCGACATAGTCTCATCTTCCACCTTAACTTCTTGAGGAAATAAGGTCTTCTCAAAACAATTGATATGAACACGGTTGAAGACCAACCGTTCATTCAAGGATAATATCAAGTTGTTCTAATGGTAGGCACACTAAATCCATACGAAACCTCTATCAAAAATAACAATAGGGCAACTTCTACAAACATACGAAGTAGTCACGACCCGACTCGAGGTGTCAATAACCATACTTCCATCAAATTGGAAATTTCCAAATTCAATCTCTTAGCACAATCCAAAGAAATAAAAGAATGTGTCGCTCCATATCAATAATTGCTATTAAAGGTATGCCATTAATAAAACATGTACCTTTAATCAACCGATCATCGCTTAACATCGACGACAAAGCGAACACCTTTCCACCGGCTTGCTCTTTCTTTGGTTTAGTACCTGGACGAGTGTGTCCTTCTTCACCAGTTGTAACATGTTATCTTTACGGATCTACACTCGGCACCTAAATGACCAAACCTTCCACAGTTGTTGCACTTCCTCGCCTCATTCTTGCATTCGGGGCTCGGTGACCCAATTCACCACACAGTAACACTTCACGGAAGAACGGAAGAACGAGTCTCCCACTAGGCTTCTTCCAACCTCAGTTTCGATTATTTCTATCGTGCGACACCACGATCCATGTCTCTTGCCTTTACGATCGGCATAACTCGAGCATTTGACTTAGTACTAGCAAGATCTTCTTCCGAATCCTACTACAATCAACCAAATCGAAACCTTCTAATACGTTGATACGATTCCTGCTTGATCTCGTCCAAAACCATTCTCAAACTTGATACATTTGGAAAATTCTCCATCGCATCGTTAGGATAATTAGCATAATACTTTGCTAACTCGATAAACTTGGTGCATACTCACTCACGGACTTGTTGCCTGCTTGAGCTCAAATTGATCTCTTTCTTACGAATGTCTTGAGGAAAATACCTTCTCGGAAAAGCCCTCCCGAACACAAAGTCAATGCAATTCCATCTTCTTCCAATTCGGTCTGGTAGCAACCCACGGTCATCGACTTACGCCAACATGTGAGTACCATATCTCACCTTGGTCCCTCGGCCATCAATCACTCAAGATCCTCTCGATCTCCTTCAACCACTGAGCACCCTCGGGATCATGTGCACCCTTGAACAATGGAGGATTATTCCTCTAAAATTCCCCAATTATGCAGGCCGATCGCGACTCCTGCTGATTCCTCCAGTTCTCCAGCTAACATCCCCAAAGCCTCAGCAATAGCATCATCATTCCTTCCGTTACCTCTTCCAGCCATTGTTCTGTAACATTACAAAACAACCTACATCGACACAAGTATCGGCGATGTTACTTACACTAGTCGCATACTAAAAGGGATAATGACACTAAGACAAGACCGACTATGCTCTGATACCACTATTGTAACACCCCCTTCTATTTACCCGCGTTTTATGATAATAATCAGAGTATTTAATCATAACCAAGAAGGCGTCACAATTTTAAAACATAAAAATTTCCAAAACATGTGTCATGCTTTCACTGAAGAAGACTTATCAAATAATTAATGCAACAGTTATGTTTAACAGCGGAAATGTAACATAACCAAAACTTCTGGATACAACATTCACAGTATTCTAGAATAAATAAACTAAAACCTGAATCACAACATTAAAGAATTCCAGGAATAATAAGTCAACATAATTCAAAGTTATTCAAAATATCCATTAAAGGATTAAAGCAACCGTTCCCCAGTGTTACATCTACCAGAGCACGACACTGACACGCGGACTAACTGACTGACTCAATACTAGAGCTATCCTCACCAACTCCAAGCAGCTAATCACTTCGGATCTTGAAAATGTTGAGTAAGGGTGAGATCTCAATTCAATATAACATGCGTTATACGTTTTTAGAATACAATAGAATAACAGATACATTAATTCATTAATCCAGCACAAGTCATAATCAATCACAACACAGCTCACGCAATGAACATGTACATAATTCAAACAATGGAAATTGCAACACTGGAATCCATCCTAGCATGTTACAATCCCATATGCAATGCAGACTCTATGCATGTGGTACCAAAACGTGAACCGAGTTCACACACACCGCTCCGTTTACATGTGGATAGACAGTGTAATTCATGATTCGCCCATAGCTATTGGGTCAAGAATCCAACCTCACTACCTCAACCTCCGGGTAAGTATATTGGCTCAACCAGTTCACTTCCGCACAATGGGAATGAACCAAATCAATAAATGTATATGCATGCATCATAAAAGCATGCCATCATCATTTCACATATCATGATATTAATACAAATCACATCATGTCAATTCACCAGTGTATCTCATTCAATCAAAATGAATAACAATTATATAACACTGTAAGCATCAATACCTCATAGGTAACTCATACCATTCATAATAGTTCTCATTATCCTTAATTACTCATTCTTTCAAAAATCGGGAGCGCGACCATTTTTAAAATAATTTAGCAAAACAATGTTTTTCTCTTTTCAAAAGGTAGTATTTGGAATTTAGAAAATAACGCCGAAAACGGCACTCGAATCGGAGTTACGGTTTAGAAAATATGAATTTTTGAAGTTTTAGAAAAATTGGAAAAATTTATATGGAACCCGGTTCCTACCTATACAGGAACCGGTTCCTGAAAGTTGAAAATACCTCGCCCCTGATTTTTGAATGGGGAACCGGTTCCGACATATACAGGAACCGGTTCCTGAGTGTAAAAAGTCCCAGTTTGCCAATTTTAACACTGGGAACTCGGTTCCTCCCCACAGGGAACCGGTTCCCACGACCTGTGACAGCATTTTTGATACTTTTTGACAGCATTTTTCATTCTTACTCATTTCCAAACTTACTAACACGATTTGGTACATTAGGAACATCATTTCATCGTCATTTCGCACCATTATAACATCAAACAACATGGTTTATGCACCCCTATCAATTACCTGACATACTTATGATTCCTAATTCCAACACTGACACAAATAGGGTTTGTTTCCTATAACTCATAATCATCATAATTCAAATTCTCTAACATACCCAATTATCCCTATGATTCCCAAAACCCATAAAGAATATTAATCGATCGAAACCACCCCCTTACCTCGCGATGATTCTTCGATTCTCTTGGTGTCGGCTTTTCCTCTCTTTTCCTCTTCTCTCCAATTTCACGTGAAAACAGTTTCTCCAAAAAAACTTATTCTTTCTTTCTTTTCCTTTTTATATTCCTTTTAATGTTCCTTTAATTATTCCAATAAAATAAAATAATTAAAACTTAATAATTAGTAGAGTGATTTACTCTCTTACACCCACCGTTTACTCTGCACACCTCAACATATTTCCTCATTTAATGACCCAATTAATCCACAAAAATTAATACTCGATACTTCATTTAATTAAATAATTAAATCCTCACTTAATTAATATTTAAATTAAATCGGGGTGTCACATAGTGGTCCGCCCTGAGCTACACGTAATGATCAAAAAATCTCAATGAACTCATCGTATTCCTCATTTGCACCGTGAAACATCGTCTAAAGTAATGGTCATCTCACCAAATGGCATGTGAAATGACAATGTTTAAGGATGCCATCGCTCTACAAATGCCGATATTAGATGTTGGTCAATCCTCGACAAACTAGTTCTTTGAAGAGAGGATAAACAAGAATTCAACAACCAGTTCTCTATAATAAGAGGGAGCATGTGTGGAACCCAATCGATTAATTTGTTGCCATGTGCAACAACCTTTAACTCTTTTTTAGGATGTCTCTCCTGAAAATAATTTATACCAAACATGTTATAAAATATATAAATTTTAACAAATAAAAATTATTCAAAATAAAATGATAACGATTAACTTACCTCGCCAAACCAAAGATGACGAGCAACGTGACCATCATATCTGACCAAAAGAGAAGTATCGGTGGATCCTCCTAGAAAAGTTGGATGCACCTGATCCCCTGCAGGTGGTTGATGTCCCCCTGCATCGTCCGCTTCACGGCGACGTTGTCGTTCCTCTATTCTTCTGCGCACATTATTGTCACCCGCCGCGCCTCCTCGTCTGCGAACCACTGAAGAAAAAAAAGTCAAAAAATAGATAACCCAAGGGGGCATTTTCTGAAATACGCAGAAATAAACCGGATAACCCAAGCAGTGGTTATCTGGGGTGACTGGAAGCAAACCGAATAACCCCATAACGTTAGATCCGGAGTGTTTCCAAAGCAAATCGGATAACCCCTTAACGTTAGTTTTGGGGTGTTTTAAAATTTTCAAAAACACACCGGATAACCTCTTAACTTGTTATCCGGTTTGTATAATTTCATTTATGCCAAACCGGAAAACTTACTCTTGTGTCCTCCGGAGTGTAAAATAAAGAACCGGATGTGGGCTTGTTGGCTTCTCCGGTTTGTCAACAAAATTCTCTTTCTCTCGTTTTACAGAAGTTAAAATAGTAAAAGTAAAAAAAAAATTATGTGATTAGTATTTATACAAGGGTAATTTCGTCCAAATATCAAAATTGTAGGGGTATGGGAATAAATCTAGGGGTATAGGGTAAAATTTTCTATATTACACCTCCAATTTGCTATTTACCATCACATAACTAAGCCCATAACTCTCTTATCTTTTACTTATTCCATCAATTTCATAATAATAATAATAATAATAATAATAATAATAATAATAATAATAATAATAATAATAATAATAATAATAATCATCCCAATATTCTATTATTATTTCCATAACTTAAATCGACACATTCAATCAAATAATACCACAATGCAACTTACTTCCATATATTATAATTCATCAATTTCAACAAATAATTCTGAAATAATTTAATTAAATAATTAAATTTGAGGCGTTCCATATGTCATCTGCACTATGTAACGCTCCGTTTTATTTAATATTATATTATATTAATATTTTTGGGTTACCATTAGATGATTGTTTTGGTGACGAGAATATTTATATTAATCGATATATCTGTTAATATATTTGGCGACGTTTCGTTCGGTCCGGTTTTTATTCCGTTCGGTTTGGTAAAATATTATTTGGACCGATATTTAATTTCCCGGAGTTATTTTAATTAATTGAGTTAATAATATTATTAGATATTATTAATGTGTTAATTAATAAGACAAGTTAGGGGTGTGAGGACTAATTGTTGAGAATTGGGTATACACCCTTGGCTAGTACTAGAATCCCACATAAAACCATTATTTCCTCATTTCTTTCAATTTCAACACAAAACCAAACTTAGAAGCATAGAGAGAACTAGAGGGTTTTGGAAGAAGAAGAAGAACAACAAGAGCAAGCTAGGGGTTTGGAATGTGTTGGAGCATCTTGCAATCATCCAAGCACTTAAGGTAAGGGATTTGATCTTCCATTTCATATAGTTAGGGTTTTATAAATATATTGTGGATTTAGGAAAAATTGATATTTTTGATTCATGAGTTTTGGTTGAGTGGTTGTTGAAACAACTTAGAAAGATTGAGTTAGGAGTATGGATTATGGGTGTTTTATTGCTAAGCTTGTAGGAACTAGAAGTTATAAATGGAAATGAGAAACTGTAAAACTTAAAAACCAGAAAACACACTGTCTGTACAAGGAACCGTGGAGAAGAAGATGAAGTGGAGGGCCTGAAGCATGGGAGGCGCCCACCTCACAAGAGAGGGCGGCCTTCCCAGCATCTTAGGCGACCACCTCCAACTTCTTAACCCCCTGGGACGTGCGTCCCTTTATGCTGGGAGAGGAAACGAAATTATGTGGTTTTTCTGTTTTCTGTATGTTGTTTTCTGTTTTCTGCATAATCTTCTTCTGCATAATTTTTCATTCCAGCTTCTGTTTCTTTCAATTTCTTTAATTCTACATACTACTAGTTGGTATTAATAAAATATAATTAGGACATAAGTTAGTCGATTAAATTTGGAACCCGATTATGTTTCGATTTCCCGATTTCAGTAATTTCGGCGACGGAGCAAGTTGCTCCGAATTCAACGAAAATTGACGTACTAGATAATTTTGACGTGTAGAACGTAGTGGTGAGGTTAGTTTTTCGAAACTATGAGTTTTTATGAAAACGACCCGAAATAGGCCAAATTATGGTTAAATTGAATCGGATTGCGTTTTAGTCGATTTAAGACACATATGGACAATCTGATTGCGATGTTGACGATTATGATTAATGCCGGTTATTAGGAATGATTTTCGTGATGATTATTGGTGTTTGACTATTTTTACGTATTTGGAATTTGGGGAATAAATTGATAATGATGTGGAGTGATTAAACATTATATTTGCGACGGTTTATTTATAACGAATACTTGATGATATGCGATGCGATGATATGTTTATCTTGATGTGGATAAATATGGCGATGTGGACTTTATGTCAATTTTGATGAGCGATGATGATGTTTTTTGTTGTGTCGTGTTTGTGATGTTGTATTGTCGAGTCACATACATTGCATAGGCGACGAGGGTTTTTATGCCGAATGTTCCTAATAATGGACAAAGCGACGAGTATCACATGCATAACATAGTCGTGTCTCATGGAGTTAGTTGTGTTTATGTTTGAACTGTTTGGCGTTGGGTTTTAATTGATGACTTATGTTGAATTGTGATGTTATATGATGCTTTGTTTTTAATACATGTTGACATACTCTTATCAACTTATATCATTTATAATTTCAAAACTATTTATATATTTTATCATGCCTTTAATTATATGTTTTGGAGTATCTCACCCTTTACTTGTTTCGTCGTTGCCTTTATATTGGTAACGTGCAGGTGATCCACGAGGATGATGAGGATTAGCTCGAGTCTCTTTATTTTGAGTCGCTCTGCTCTGATCGTAGTAACACTTGGGTTTTGGGCGACGTTATTATTTTGATAGGATAGTTTATGTATACTATCTTATGATTTTATAACTTTATGTACTGATGATAACATGATGATATGTATATTTTGTGAATACATCCGCTGTGTTGTGAATAGTCATATGTTTATATGATGAATTATGATATGAATCGGTATATCTGACTTTTGATTTTTGTGATGTGCATTATAATGCAAAGTGATGAAAACACGAATATGTTATGTCTCAATTTATGTTGGATGAAATTTTGAAACTCTGATTTTATTATTAATTACGATGGGTAGAATTGGGGTGTTGCACACTACCTGCCCATTTTGCATCACAGTACCCTACAAACACATAATCAGTACTATGAGAGTACACCATGTCATAATCACTAGCACCATTTATGTATTTTAAGATCCTCTCCAATTGAGTAATGTGACTCATTTTCAGCTTAGCCTGATATCTTGCTCAAACTCCTACAACAAAACTGATATCAGGTCTGCTAGTTGTACGATACAAAAGACTACAAATCACGCTCTTGTACAAACCTTGTTCTAAATTAACACCTTTTTCATCCTTAGTTAGTTTTAAGTGTGTTGTTGCAGGTTTCCTTTTTTGACTGACATTTTCAAGACCAAAATTATTCACTATGTTCTTAGCATACTTGCTTTGAGAAATGAAGATAGTATCATCCACCTGTTTGACTTGAAGACCAAGAAAATATGTTAATTCACCAACAAGACTCGTCTTAAATTTAGATTGCATCTACTAGACAAAATGTTGGACCATTTGATTCGATATCCCTCCAAACACAATGTCATCCACATATATTTGAGCTATCATGAGTTTACCACGCTCTTCTTTAATAAACATGGTGATGAGTGTCAAATATGTCTATTTTTCCACTTGTAAACTTGACACTTTTCAACTCCTTTTTTTGTGTTTAATAATGAACTCCCCAAGTTTTTCTTTGTGTATATCTTTAATTGTAATTGGTTGTGGTTTCTTTGTGTCACACCCAAATTTTTGCCCCTAAGTTTTCAATCGCATTAGCATAGCATATTTTGTTTCATCTAGTCACAATCTTTGATAAGCATCCTCATTCATTGCATTTGCATCATTAGTCATTCATTTATGCATTTAGATTGACCAAAAATTAATTTAAATCAATATTTAAATCGTTTTAGAGCTAAAAGTACTTCATATCTCACTTCATGTATTTTTATCTCTTTACATCGCTTCATGCATTGAGCCAAGTTGATTATATTTCAATAAAATTGATATTTTGGTTCTATAGGAAGACCATTAAAAGCGATTCGACATTGTGCATGAAATTAATAGGTAAAGTATTACCCTCAAGAGCCCTCTCCCTCAATTACCCTCAAACTTCTGTTTATATGTGAAGACGTGACAACTGAGTTAGCAAGGCAACTTCATCTTCTCTATTTATACAGAGTGTTCATGTTCCATGATTCCCAAATTCTACCTATAGGGAAAATTGAAATTAGGAATTGATCTTTGAAATTAGGAATTAGGGTGAGGGAAAGCATGAAATCAGGTGGTTGTTCATCCTTGTTGAAACATAAAAACTCATAAAGTGATGATTCAAACGTATACAGTAGCTCACGATGGAAACCCATCTGTCATTGTGGAGACATGGTTGATCTTCGAAGGGAAAGAATCGTTAATAATTTCGTAAATATTTTTGGGGTTGTCCAAATTATAAGGTATGTAAAAAAAATTGTTTTATTTGTGTTTGAGTTGGAATCTTGTATCTATATCTGAATTCCAGTGTATGAAAATTTCAGAGATTTTTGCAAGCTGGGTGTGGTTACTCTGACTGATTTTATAAGGACGTGGGAGATGAGAAGAAGCAATTTTGGATGGATAGGTTGGAAAAGGCATCAAATGAAATTGATGAAGCAAAAAAGGAGTTTAAAAAAGTTATAATGAAGAATTATAGAAATAGTTGATGAAACTTGAAAGTCAAATGAAGAATATCATGAATGGAAAAAATTTGGAATTTGATGTGTTTTATGGTTATCATTGTATTAGTTTTTAAAATGAATTAGGGTATTATGATTGATCCCTTAAAGTTTGTCTGTAATAGTTGATAATAATTTAATGTTAAAGTTTGTATTAGTTGATCTTAATTGAAAATTTTGGCATGACTCGTTTGGCATTCTTAAAGTTTTCCATAATTTGTTTGTATCAGTTGAATGTTAAGAAAAAATAAAACAATTTGCATGACCTGTTTTCTATAATTGGCCTGACCTGTATGTGTCTTTAGCATACAAGTTACATAATAATTGACATAGACTGATATAAACTAATTCCATAACACTGATATAAACTGATTACATAAACTAATTCCATAACACAATATGTTTCATAAGACAATGTGATCCATAATGCATAACTGCATAAACTGATAACATTTCTAAAATTCCAAAATACACGTGACATCATAAACGAATACACATGAACTGATATCCAAAATAACTCATGAACTGATATCCAAAATACACATAACATTTCTGAATTTCATAAATACACAAAATACATAAATTGACAGCCTAATTAAACATAAAGGTCCTTTTTTGGTGTGGTTGTCTTAGTTGGAGTTGTCCTCCTTATTTTTGGACCTACAACATTCTTGGCTGCAATCGATCTAATTGTAGGCCCTGGGGGTACGAAAAGTCTTGATGCTCACATAACACCTAGATTTTGTGTCTTACCCTTAGCATGTCTAGGAGTCTTTTGAGTAGTCTTTCCCTTAGATGTTTGAGATGGTTGAGTATGTTGAGAAACTTGAACTAATCATTGAGAAGCCTGTGTTGGATGTTTAGAAGCTTGAGTTGATGGTTGAGAAGCTTGTGTTGGCTGTTGAGAAACTTGTCACTATACTCTCTACTACAACTGTCTTTGTTAGTTACTAACCTTAGTTACCGAGAGTCTTTATTTGGCAACTTGCTACAATAAACTTCTCATTCACAACCAACTTTACATCTAACCCTTACCACCACTTTGTCATTTTTGAACCTAAGGTCTCTACCATTTTGCACAACATAAGATGTTATTTCTTCCTTAAAATCAACCTTTAAACTAAAAAACATTCTCACCTCCCACTTATAATTTGACATGTCCTTTTGCAGCTTGAAAATTGGGTACTTCTTTCTTAGAATTCTTGTATAATCATCATTATCACATCCGTTTTGCATGTCCTCACTAGCATTATCACTCCCTTTATATTCTTCACACTTTTATTTTTGTTTATTTCCTTTTCTATTACCCCCACTTTCATACCCAATTAGGTTAGCAAGTTCATTTTCCTCAATATCATCATACCCATTAGACTCATCCTCAAAATCCACTTCAAGAGCACTATCAAAATTGTAATTTTCATCTTCACTATCATCAGAACTTAACTCATCATGAATGAAATTCTGGCAACAGATACTTGATGTCAAAGTGAATGTTATGACACTGGTATCTGACAAACTATTTAACAATCTGAATAATAAATCAAAAGCAGTAAAGAAGACAATCAATTATTAACCTAGTTCAGTGTGTAATGTTGTAGGTTTTATCCGCGAACAAGTATTTTTAATTATCGATTCCACAGGGATTGGTGTATATTGTAGTCTTTCAATAGAAAAGTGTATTTTAAGATGAAAGTAACCAAAGGGTTTGTTTCCTAATCTACTACTAACATGAATTTCCAAACAAGTAACTAAATTAATCTTTTGAAAAGAGAGTTATGGTTTGGATTCAAGAGAGTTGGAGTTTGTTTTTAAATTATGGAAGCATGTCAAGATTAGTTTCATTGACCTAATTTCATACATATTCAATTAATCAAGTGATGAACATAGTAGATGATTTCTATAAATACATATCCTCTCAATCTTGTAGATTTCCCACCTAGATTGTGAATGTTATCATGTTAATCTTTGCATGATCCCTCACTACAACTATTGATATGATAAGCATTAAGTTTAATATTTGTAAACACTAACACACAAATCTATCCCTAGCATTTGTTCATTAGTGGATGAATATCCTAGGTCTACTTTTAAGTATTCTTTTCCAAGCAAGACTCAAAGCATAAAGATGAAGAACAAAGATATTCAACTATATTAATCATCAACCATGTTCATACACAAATGGATTAAAAGAAATACATACTAGTTAGATCAACTACCTCTAATCTTGACACAAAAAGAACTTAGCCACTCATTTCCATGGTTGCTTTGTTCTCAAGATTGTTGGTAGAGATGATGAACATGAAGAAATCAAGAAGAAAAACTATGGTTTTTCTTTACAATTCTTGCCCTAATTTTACAAAGATGAAAAGTGATAATGATGAAGTGAAGTTCCACTCTCTTTACAAGCCAAAAGTCAGCTGGAAGTGATGGGTTGGTGGCCAAAAGGTGAAAGCATGGGTCTGTCCTTTTTCTGATTTTCGCAGACCGCTAAGCTTAAGTCATGGCTCATCACAACTTGGCGCGTAGCATGCTTCCTTCATCCAAAAGTTTCCTCAAAAAGAATCATCCCAAAAGCTCTTCAAGAGTGCTTGAATCCAAGCTTGGGAGAATTAATCAATAAAAGCCTACAATTAAAAGTAAAATAAGTTAAATAATATATTATAAACAAAAACTAAATAAAAACCTAATTAAACCAAAATACTAGAATAAATACTACTAATTATATAAAAATGCATTGTTAAGGACCACAAAATCATGTACAAAATAACTACAATTTGGTCCTTAACAACTCTCCCCAACTTACTTCTTTGTTTGTCCCCAAACAAAAGTCAATAATCTCACAAAGCAAGAAGACACAAAATGCAAGCATGCAAACTCACACAAGAATAATGGTTCAAACTCGACATACCCGGCAAAAGCACACATCGATCGCTTCTTCGAAACACAACATGGCTATGAATTACGTTCTAAACACAATATATCAACACATGTAACAAAATAAAAGATATGTTCACACTTGAATCACCTAATCATTCCTTCAATATCCATGAAGAACAAAATGCATATTTACATAGGACTAAACACTCTCACTAATAGTCATGCACATCCAGAATAATTCATGCATTCATCGAAACAAGTTAAATGACAAAATGGAAACAAAGATCACTAAGGACTTTCAAGGTTGTAACTTGGCTTAGGTTAGAAACAAGGGATATTTAAGTACAAGCCATTGAAACGAATTGGGTTAAAGAATATGAAGAGCATTTCACAACCTCTTTTCTTTTTCACACAATGATCCTCTTTATTCTTTTCTTTTGTTTTCTTTTCATATACAAATTTTCTTCTTTTGTATTTTTTTTCTATTCTCTTTTTCTTTTCTTTAGGATCATTGTGTCATCAATTCTAGGTTCTTTTTGATCCACCTCCCCAACTTCATTTATATCAATCCTTTTTTATTCAAGAACATGCTCTTCAAGGGTTAATCAACAAAAATGGTTGGTATTCACAAACAAGAAAAATTTATAGAATGAATTATCATTGAATTTTCAAGATTATCAACAACTATTAAGTGGCCTACTTAACAATTAGTTGATTTGATAAATTCATCCTACAAATACTATTTAAGCTCAAAAGGGTTCACAAGGATTCACTCACTCACGGTTAGTTGAAGCCCTTTTGGAATTGATGGTTTTTCTCATAATGCACAAAAATTGCCTTGATCATCTCTAAGTTTCCAAATTATCACAAACAAGTAAAGATTAAACATGAATCACTTGAGTTAACACAACTATTAGACACTCTATATTTGGTAAAAAGTGGAAGCTTCTCACCTATGTGGTTTAAGTCCTAACGATTCGAATGTGAACACAAATTTTTTTGTACATGCCAAGGTATTTTGCATAAAGCACAAATTTCATAGACATGTTATTATTCTACAAAACGATTAAATATGTACCTTATTTGTGGATTGAGTCGAGAATTTTATCATCACCATCACTTTTGTGAAACACACTTACTTGCTTTGGAGAACCGTTGAAAAATCGGACAAACCAAAAGAAGTACATTTCAAAATAAATAACATATACTCTAAAAATAAAAATAAAATAGAACAAAATAAAATAATATAAAACAACTAAAACAAACTAAAATAAAATAAAAGACACCCCAAAATGGTGTTTAAAACTAAAAAGTACTTAGGCTCCATGCCTACAAAATATCAATTGGAATTACAAGCCTATCCCCAAAAATGGATGGCAACCAACAAAATCCAGAAGTTTAAAACTAAAATGCGAAAAATAACAACTAAAAACTATAAAGTGCTGAAAGTAAAATAAAAAAAAAAGAAAATAAAAGATTAGTCTGAAGCCTCGAGGATAGAATCTCCAAGAGACCCAGAATCAGAACCAGAACCAGAACTACCCTCTCCATCATCCTCACTCTGATCCTCAGCATCCGCATCGCCATCGCCCACCTCCTCCTCTACATTTGACCCGACCCCGGGCCAACCAGCATAAGCACTAAGCTGCTCGCCAGTGCGAGTGAAGTGGTTCACTCCCGACTCTCTGATCTGCATAGCAAGGTGCTCCATGCTCTCGTGCATAAACATGAATGCTCTCTGATGAGCGAGATGCATCTGCCGGTTCCATTCTTGGATGGGTGGCACGAGGAGTGCCGCAAAGTACACTGGGCAGCAGAGTTATCATCCAGGGCTCTGCAATAACGATCACAATAGGAATCATCAATGATCCCATCAATAGTAACATGCCCCACAGCCGGAAAGACAACCTTCGCCCTTTTCAGAAGGCCCATAATCAACCCAAGATAAGTGAGGGCACATTTTATACGCTCTCCCCTAGAGGTATAACTCAATGTGACCCTCTTCAGCTCGTTTGCAATAAGCCGACCAAAATCAATTTGCTCCTCATCGAGCATATAAGCAATCAGGTCGGCCGTCTCCATGGGAATCGAAGATGTGTGGCTTCAAGGTCTCAGATTATACAGAGCCACACAGATCAGTACTCGGGCAATAGTCTTCAGACTGGACCTGTTGAATTTTAAAGGTTGCCCAGCCCGGTTCAATTCATATGAGTGCCCGGACAAACAAAGTTTCCTCCTCAGCATAGCATGATCCCAGTTACCACGAGCCAGGTGGTCGTGGTAAACATCCAATTGATCCTCTGGGGCTGTCCAGTTTATGCCTAGGTAGTTGTTGATGGCGGTGTGAGAGAATGAAACCAACTTCCCCCTCACAATAGAAGTGAAAGGAAAGTCACGCCCCTCGGTCGGAATGGCGTTTGCATAGAACTCCCTCACAAGCTCCACATTCACCTTCGTCTGTGGCTCACAAAGAACACCCAAATCATAGTTAGAAAGAATAGCATCGGGTGTTGCATAGTGGCCCTGCTCTCGGAGGCGGATAATGCGCTCAGTCCATATATTGCGCTCCTCAAGCTCTTTGTACCTCGCCTCTTGAGCAGGCCCCAAGAAACGATCTCCATCAAAAGGCACGGACCTAGAGGACCCAGCCCCGGCGGAAGAAACTCTTTGTCTTTTAGGTGCCATCTGAAAATCAATACAAAAATCAACGGAAAAGTGACACCAAGGTGTCCATTAGTGAAAATTCATGCAAACAGCAGTGCAACTCAACCAACCAAGGCATCACTACTAATTAGAAAACATAAAAACACAGCAGAAGAATTTTTGAGACAGACTAAGCGCTGCGATTTCGAGAAAAATTCTTCCAAAAATTTTCTCCACAAGAACAAGCCTACTAGCAGCGAAATGCCTATTCTAAGCCTTCTCTATCATCTAAACAACCTAATCCTAAGAGAAAAATCAAAAATTCCTAAACCTAGGTTTTCAAAATCTACCCTAAACAGCGAAATTTGACGAAATTGAAAGAAGAACAACATAGAGACACTTACTTAGATGCTTGGGGAGACGATTAGACAAAGAAATTTGCACAAACTTGTTGATTTTTGGTTGACGATTTTGGGGTTTTTGAGAGAGTGAAAATTGGAGAGGAAATAGTGAAAAGGGTTTGAAATGAACCCTAACCTATTTAAAATGAACCAGGCCACCCAATGGGCCTCAAAAATACGGTTTTGGAAAAAAAAAATTAAATTCTCCCAGACCGCGCTAAGCGCGACCCAAACCGCGTTGAGCGAAAGTTTCTGCCAGATGGGTCAAAATACGCGCTAAGCACGATCTGCAGAATTCTGAATTTTTAGAAAGAACAGCAAATTGACAGTTTGTACAAGTTAAAATGAGTGCAATAGAGAATACTTACAATGCTGGGGTGCCTCCCAACAATCGCTTTGTTTAACTTCGGTAGAGCTCGACGGTTCGGAATGATCAAGGATCATTCAAGAAGATGGATTCGGCTATGTCGCGGCTCACCTCTCCGCCAACATACCATTTCAACCGCTGCCCATTCACAGTCCATTCTTTCGTCCCTTCTATATCTTGCAAAACAATGGCACCATACTCTTTCACTTCTTTGATTAGAAACAGACCAGACCACTTTGTTTTGAGTTTTCCCGGAAAAAAGCCTCATCCGGGAATTAAACAAGAGAACCTTTTGCCCCGGTCGAAATTCCTTGAGCTTTATCTTCTTATCATGAGAAACTTTAACTTTTGCCTTGTACCTCCGGTTGGAATGGTATGCTCCCTCTCGCATTTCATCCAATTGAACGAGTTGTATTTTTCTCTTTTCACCCGCCAAAAATGGATCGAAATTCAAGAATCGGAGGGCCCATAATGCTTTGTGCTCCATCTCTACCGGGAGGTGACAAGTTTTGCCATAAACAACCTGAAACGGGGTTAGTCCGATAGGAGTTTTATAGGCGGTGCGATACGCCCATAAAGCTTCATCCCATTTTTGTGACCAATCTTTTCGAGAACCCGAAACGGTTTTTTCCAAAATCTTTTTGATTTCTCTGTTTGACACTTCGGCTTGACCATTCGCTTGCGGGTGATAGGGAGTTGTCACCTTATGCTTTACACCGTATTGTTTCAAAAGTTTTTGTAACAATGTATTGCAAAAGTGCGACCCGCCATCACTAATGAGCACCCTAGGCACACCAAATCGAGAAAAAATGTTTTTCTTTAAAAATTTGATAACGGTTTTGGCGTCGGCCCTAGGTGAAGCAATGGCCTCCACCCACTTAGATACGTAATCAACAACCACAAGGATATATTCATTCGAAAACGACGATGGAAATGGACCGACAAAATCAATCCCCCAACAATCGAATACCTCCACTTCCAACATATTGTTCAGAGGCATTTCATCTCTTTTTCCTGTACCGCCACTTCTTTGGCATTTATCACAAGACTTAGCGTGAGCATAAGCATCTTTGAATAGCGAAGGCCAATAAAATCCTGATTGTAGGACTTTGGTGGCTGTTCGCAATCCATTATAGTGTCCCCCACAAGGGGAATTGTGACAATGCCAAAGAATGTTTTTGGCTTCCTCATCACACACACACCTTCTTAGCAACCCATCGCTACTCAACCTAAAAATGTAAGGTTAGTCCCACACATAATACTTAGCATCGGCTAAGAACTTCCGCTTCTCATTCCAAGTCAAATCCTCCGGCATTAATCCCGCGGCCTTGTAATTTGCCATGTCGGCAAACCACGGCCGCTCTTGGATTACAAATAACTTCTCATTCGGGAACTCCTCCTTCACTTCTTTTTCCTTGTCCGTAATTTTCACGTTCACTAAGCGAGACAAATGATCTGCTACCAAATTCTCCGAACCCTTTTTTATCTTGGATCTCTAAATCAAATTCTTGCAAAAGAAGAATCCATCGGATTAACCTTTGTTTAGAGTCCGGTTTGGTAAGCAGATATTTTATCGCGGAATGATCCGTGAAAACCACAACTTTTGAACCAATAAGGTAAGGACGAAACTTTTCCAATGCATATACAATTGCGAGCAACTCTTTTTCGGTTGTTGCGTAATTAATTTGAGCATCGTTCAAAACTTTGCTCGCATAATGAATAGCATGGAAAATTTTGTTCTTCCTTTAATAACTGCTCCCACCGCATAATCACTAGCGTCACACATCAATTCGAAATCAAGTTTCCAATTAGGCGCGGTGATTATGGGTGCATTTATCAAATTTTCTTTCAATTTTTCAAAAGCCAATAAACAATCTTTATCGAACAAGAAGGACTTATCTTTGTTGAGCAAGTTGCTCAAAGGCTTGGCTATCTTTGAGAAGTCTTTGATGAATCTTTGATAGAATCCCGCATGTCCTAGAAAGCTCCGAATGTCTTTGACATTGGTAGGTGGGGGAAGCGTCTCGATCACATCAATTTTTGCTTTATCGACCTCAATTCCTCTTGAAGATATCTTGTGGCCAAGAACAATGCCCTCGGTCACCATGAAATTGCATTTTTCCCGATTCAAGACAAAATTGGTATCCACACACCTCTTCAAGCGGTGTTCAAATTTTCAAGCATAAATCAAATGGCGCTCCAAAGGCGGAAAAGTCATCCATAAAACTTCAATTGTTTTCTCAATCAAATCGGCAAATATAGCTTGCATGCATCTTTGAAATGATGTCGGCGCATTGCATAAGCCGAAGGCATCGCCTATCGCGAATATTCCAAAAGGACATGTGAAAGCCGTTTTCTCGTGATCTTCCGGATTCACCGATATTTGATTGTACCCCAAATAACCATCCAAGAAGCAATAGTATTGTTGTCCCGCAAGCCTTTCTATCATTTGGTCCATGAATGGAAGAGGAAAATGATCCTTCCTCGTTGCTTTGTTAAGCCTTCGGTAGTCGATGCATATTCTCCACCCCGTTACTTTTCTTGTTTGCACTAGTTCATCCTTATCATTAGACACAACCGTCAAACCTCATTTTTTCGGAACCACATGCACCGGGCTCATCCAAGTACTATCCGAAATTGGATAAATCATTCCCGCTTCTAACATCTTCACTACTTCTTTTCAAACTACTTCCTTCATCACCGGATTCAGATGCCTCTGAGGTTGGGCTACCGGCTTATACTCTTCCTCCATCATGATATTATGCATACAATAAGTTGGGCTTATGCCTTTCAAATCGGCTAAAACCCAACCAATTGCATTTTTGTTAGATTTCAAAACTTCAATTAAGCTTCCCTCCTCCTTCTCTGACAATGTATTACTAATGATTACGGGCTTTTTACCTCCCTCCTCAAGAAACACATACTTCAAATGAGATGGTAAATCTTTCAACTCAAGTTTTGGCTCTTCATCTTTTGGATCCTTTTTCAAAATTTCCTCTTCTTCCTCCCATGGGTGCATTTCCTTGGAAATCTCCATTCCTTCCAAACACTCCTCAATTTCTCGACTATCATCATCATCATTCACTTCTTGGGTTGCTTCCTCAATAACATCAATCTTGAAACAATCTTTCTTATCAATTGGATGCTTCATTGCTTCAAAAAGATTAAAGCAAATCTCTTCATCTTGAACTCTCACTTTCATTAAGCCATCATCAATGTCAATCATCATTCTAGCCGTCTTCATGAATGGTCTTCCAAGAATTAGAGGTGCATCCACGTCTTCCTCCATATCTATCACAACAAAATCAACCGGGAAAAAGAATTTGTCCACTTTTACCAACAAGTCTAAAGCTACACCGTGCGGGCGAGTAATAGACTTGTCCGCCAATTGCAACGTCATTTTTGTAGACTTTAATTCAATCTCCCCCAACCTCTTTACAATGGATAATGGAATCAAATTGATACTTGATCCCAAATCAATTAATCCCTTGCCGACATAGATATCCCCAATGGTAACGGGCAAAGTTACACGCCCCGGATCACTTTCTTTTTTTGGAATAGTGCGTTGAATTATCGCACTACAACTTGCATCCACCATTATAGTTTCTTGATCCGTGTACCGGTTCTTTTTTGTCAATATATCCTTCATGAATTTTGCATATTTGGGCATTTTCTTTAATGCTTCGGTGAATGGAATATTAATTTGCAATTGTTTAAAAATATCCATAAACCGAGCATAGTGCTTTGCATCATCCTTTTTAGAATGAAGGTGAGGATATGGTAAGCTTCTTAATGGAAAAGTGACTTCCTTCTCTTTTCCCTTTCTCATTTTCTTCTTCTTTTCCTCCACTTTCTCCTTTTCAACTACACCATTCTCCTTTTCATTTTCAACTACCACCTCATTTTCAACTAAATCATATTCCACATCAACATCATCATTTTTTTCAACTACAACCTCATCATCTTTTTCAACTACATCTTCCTCCACTACTACTTCTTCATCCTTCTCCACAACTTTCTTTTTCCTTTCAACCACTTTCCTTTTCTCATCACAAACTCTACCACTTCTAGTTGTAATAGCTTTGCAATGCTCCTTAGGATTTTCTTGAGTAGTTGGGGAAAATGATGTCGAGGCACTTTGTTCGGAAAGTTGCTTAGCTAGTTGTCCCATTTGAGTTTCCAAATTCTTGATAGATGCCTCCGTGCTCTTTTGATTAGCCATAGAAGCTTGCATAAATTGAGCTAGAGTGTCTTAAATGTTGGAAGATCTCACTTGATTTTGAGGTTGATTTTGTTGTTGAGTTTGATTTTGATTTTGAGTTTGATATGGATTTTGCCTTCCTTGATTGTTGTTGTCTTGTCTCCACCCGCCTTGATAACCTTGGTTACCCCTTTGTTGGTAACCTTGGCCTTGATTTTGATAAGGGTAAGGAGCTCGTTGTTGGTATCCTTGCCCTTGGTTGGCCATATAGTTTGCTTCCTCATTTTCCAGAGGACAAAATCCGGTTTTATGATCCCCTTTACACAATTCACAACAAGCTATTTGATGAGCTTGCTTGCTTGATGTTCCTTGTAACTCCATGATTTGTTGAGGGAGTCTAGCCATTTGTTTTGTCAACTCTTCAACTTGTTTCGCAAACAATTTGTTTTGCGCCACAAGTGCTTCGTGACTCGAGCCAATTTCTAGAACTCTCGTTTTTACTTGTACACCTCCTTGATCATGTTGAGTTTGGTGATCATTCCTCCCCATCTTCTCAATTATTTGGATTGCTTCATATGGTGGTTTTGCCACCAAAGAACCTCCCGCTGTAGCATCCAACAACAACTTGTGTTGAGGTTGGAGACCATTTCGGAAAATATGAATTTGGGTAAGCTCGTCAAAACCATGGCTAGGACACTTCCTAAGCATAGACTTGTACCTTTCCCAAGCCCGATTCAAAGGCTCGTTTACTCCTTGTGAAAATACTGAGATTGCGGTCTTTGCTTCCATGAAACGTGATTGAGGGAAAAATCTTTCAAGGAATTTTTCCTCCAAAACATTCCAATTTGTCATGGTCTCTTGCAATTGGTCTAGATACCAGTCTTTTGCCTTCCCCACTAGAGAATGAGGGAAGATCCTTTGAAAGTATTGCTCTTCTTGGTCTTCCGGAGCCCCGGCCGCTCCCGCGATCTCATAGAACTTAGTAAGGTGGGTGTAAGGATCCTCATAATCATGGCCATGAAATGGACTTGCATAAAGAAGTTGAAGCAAGCTCGTCTTCATCTCCGCGACCCTTGCATTTTCTTGTCGAGCAAATTGAGCGGTGTGACGAGGGCTATTGACACACGGCCTCCGTGGTGGTGGTGGTGGTGGTGGTGGTGGTTGTGGTTGATTCTCCGCCATAGTGGTGACTTCTCCTAACACGGGTGGTGTTGAAGAAGTAGATGTTTCTCCTCTTTCTTGCCTTTTCCTAGCTTGTCTTTTTCTTCTTTTAGCACTACTATTAAGTCTTCTAGCCGTCCTTTCAATTTCGGGATCGAAAAGGAGTTGATCGGCCGAAATACTTCCTCGCATAAACTAATTCCTAAAAAAGTCTAGCCACACAAAAGAAACAAAGAGAGATTAGTAGAAATTGTCTTAAAACACACAACTATTGCGATACTACCAATATCAAATGCCAATCCCCGGCAACGGCGCCATTTTGTTGTAGGTTTTATCCGCGAACAAGTATTTTTAATTATCGATTCCACAGGGATTGGTGTATATTGTAGTCTTTCAATAGAAAAGTGTATTTTAAGATGAAAGTAACCAAAGGGTTTGTTTCCTAATCTACTAGTAACATGAATTTCCAAACAAGTAACTAAATTAATCTTTTGAAAAGAGAGTTATGGTTTGGATTCAAGAGAGTTGGAGTTTGTTTTTAAATTATGGAAGCATGTCAAGATTAGTTTCATTGACCTAATTTCATACATATTCAATTAATCAAGTGATGAACATAGTAGATGATTTCTATAAATACATATCCTCTCAATCTTGTAGATTTCCCACCAAGATTGTGAATGTTATCATGTTAATCTTTGCATGATCCCTCACTACAACTATTGACATGATAAGCATTAAGTTTAATATTTGTAAACACTAACACACAAATCTATCCCTAGCATTTGTCCATTAGTGGATGAATATCCTAGGTCTACTTTTAAGTATTCTTTTCCAAGCAAGACTCAAAGCATAAAGATGAAGAACAAAGATATTCAACTATATTAATCATCAACCATGTTCATACACAAATGGATTAAAAGAAATACATACTAGTTAGATCAACTACCTCTAATCTTGAAACAAAAAGAACTTAGCCACTCATTTTCATGGTTGCTTTGCTCTCGAGATTGTTGGTAGAGATGATGAACATGAAGAAATCAAGAAGAAAAACTATGGTTTTTCTTTACAATTCTTGCCCTAATTTTACAAAGATGAAAAGTGATAATGATGAAGTGAAGTTCCACCCTTTTTACAAGCCAAAAGTCAGCTGGAAGTGATGGGTTGGTGGCCAAAAGGTGAAAGCATGGGTCTGTCCTTTTTCTGATTTTCGCAGACCGCGCTAAGCCCGATTAAGTCATGGCGCTGCAACCATGTTGAGCGACCTGCATGCTTCCTTCTCCAAAAGTTTCCTCAAAAAGAATCATCCCAAAAGCTCTTCAAGAGTCCTTGAATCCAAGCTTGGGAGAATTAATCAATAAAAGCCTACAATTAAAAGTAAAATAAGTTAAATAATATATTATAAACAAAAACTAAATAAAAACCTAATTAAACCAAAATACTAGAATAAATACTACTAATTATATAAAAAGGCATTGTTAAGGACCACAAAATCATGTACAAAATAACTACAATTTGGTCCTTAACATGTAACTACACCTACATCTGGGGGCTACCAAGTCAGGGATGAAATCCACTATAAGAGGTATTAATTCCAGAATAAACCAACTGTTTATCTCCTTTACTTAAGACCTACCCAATGCAACTTCAATCTAAGTCCTACTTAGACCTGAGAACCTACTCACTCCCTCTCAATCACAATAGTGATACTAACCTAATACTTAATAGAATTGTGAAGACATTCTTCAATACACATGCTTGATTCTGCTTCAAAGCTTTAATCAAGAGACACAACACTCGTGCTTCAAAGCTTTGAGTGATAAAACTACCCTTACAATCAAATCCTACTCCAAGGCACTTATCAAAAGATAATTGCTTGGCTCACAAGAATTACTAATGTCACGATTACAATCAACCTTGTTCTTCTTCTAAAAAAGTACAGCCAGTACAATCAGGATTCATGAGATAATATAGAAGCAGTAGAGACTTCATCTTTGGCTTCCACAAAAGTAGCTAGGGTTAACCAAAGTTAACCTAAAGACTTGGTCTTGGGCTTACCACATAACAAATTAGGGTTAAGCAATGTTAACCTAATATCCACGTGAGCATATGATCTAAACATGATAATCCAGCTCAGAACAGCCCCAACAGAATCTTGAAAACTCTCAGAAAATAAAAACCTGCACAATGATTTGTTCAGTACAGGATGTCTTAACATTAGTCATGACATCACACATCTTGCATACTGATCTTGCAGAATCCAATGCATCTGATCATTGCACAATCATTGTGTTATGCAAACATTCTGAGTTGTACCTGTAAAACACTCCTTCTGCAGAATTTGTCTTCAATCCAGAATGTCATGACATCAGTCAGGACATTAACACATCAATCTGGTTTTACCAAAAATTACAGCCAACACAAAAACACTTACAATGAACTTCACCATCATCTTGCTCCACTCCAACATTACCCTTTTAACTCCAACATTACCTTCCTCCACTCTAACTTTAACTTGTTCAACTCCAAAATGGCTTGTCCAACTCCAACATTACCTTGTTGAACTTCAACAGTGACTTGTTCAACTCAAACATTATCTTCCTCCAACCCAACAATGGCCTATTCTACAACAACATTTCCTTCCTCCAGCCCAACAATGGCCTGTTCTACTCCAACATTGCATTCCTTCAATCCAACATTACCTTCATCTGCGGCTTCAACATTAACATTATTCAACTTATCTACAATGTCATCATGCAGTTTATTAAGCAAATATTTCACCTCTTCTACAATTTCACCCTTCCCCTCGTCAACATTATCAACAACACCATTAAAGTAGTCAGGTTGAGACAAGGCATGTGGAATGTAAATATCAACACTTTGGTGCACTCTGTAAAGATCTATAATTTTCTAAAGCACATTTGTCATCAAGAAGTATATTCATCAAAATGTAAGGTCCTTGTAATATATTGTCTCAAAGTCCTTATAACCTAACCTCTTCAATACACCAACTAACTCAAAATAGCTTCATTTGTCAACATCTACTTTCAAATCATCTACTAGTTCTCCTTCATACACACTTAGTCCTTCATCAATAAATTCACCACTATGATGAATTCTAAGTTTTAAGTATTCATCCATTATACCTATTCATATCACTTTCATAATTAGAGTTTGCGCTAAAACATTTACATAACAAAAACGCGTACTACCCTAACATATTCTTAAGCCCTAAAACTAAATGAAAACACACCTTACCCTAACACATTTATAAACCTCTAAAATTACATAACACCAACACAATCTCCTAAAGTTTTCCCTATAACGGAACAAATATTTTCCCTAAAACATTTATACGACTGAAACATTTACATGACTAAAATATTTACATAACAAAGATTTCCCCCAAGTCATTGGACCTTAAACAAATCGAAAATTACTAACATTTTGATAAATGCGTCTTCAATTTGTCACCTCTTTGATAAAGCCGACCTATGCGCCTTCAATAACGTGTTCAATGTTTAATTTCACTTTGATTCCTCCCTTAAATTCGTCATCGCATCATCATACATTTTAGGACATCTTCGTGAGAGTTTTCTGAATTTATTAACAAGACAATACACTTTTCATCATATATTACTCCCTCCGTTCCTTTTTAATGTCATTTTTGTGAAAAATTTATGTTCTTTTTAATTGTCACTTACAAAGTTCAATGAAGTAATGATTATAGGTTTGTCAAAATTACCCCTAACTATTTATTATATGGAGAAAGAAAAAAATACATCGAAATAAATAAAAGTTAGGGGTATTATAGGCAAAAGAAAAATCATAGCATGAAAAGTAACAACAATTATAAGTTTTTTTGTACATGTAAAAAGTCAAAAAGTGACAATTAAAAAAGAACGGATGAAGTATTTGTTATATCCACATCACCATGAAAAAATGACACATGTAATGTGTTTATTAGATTTGACTAACGGCCGCATATAAAAACGTGGTGGCATTTTAAAATTAAAGGACTAATATGATATTTTTTAAAGTTAAGGGACTAAATTGGATCTCGAATTAAAATTAAGAGACTCAAAATGTATTTTGCCAAACTATTTTCATCCTATAAAGTTCCTATAATCAAACATGGATTACTTTCTACATTAAGCTTCTCTTGTTACTTGTTGATCCGTTAGAAATCACGTACCATTCATATGGTTATTGCCAACCAACCAGATACCAACGACAAAGCCATTGCCTTGTGGATAAGGCCATAATGAGAATGTCACAAAGAAGGTTGAGCACTGCTATGGGTAAAAGGGAAAAATCAATGCTGTAGTGGCGGTTGTGCTTTGAGTTATTAAAACCTGTGATACTCCTTTTGTACAAGATAAAATGCGATATCATTATAAGCATCATAACATTGGATTAATAACAACAACAAAAGTAGCTTGAATACCACACATTCATCTCAAATATTAATATTGCACAACTTCCATGAATTGCTAGCATAAAAGTTAGCAAACTTTGTTACAGTTCATGACAAGACAACCTGAACAACAAATTCAACATAAATAAAAATGAAACTGCAATAGCACAAATCATAAAAAACACAAGCAACAAATAATGTTCCTACAAGACTATCCAACCGAGCCAGATGGAGATGGAGGAAGTGGAATATCTTTCAAACCTTCCAACATCAGTATTACATTCTTCATTGTCGGACGAAGAGATGGGTGGTCTTGCACACACCACAGCCCCACCTTCACCATTCTTTCCAATATCTTCCAATCCACATCTTTTTCATAATGTGAGACAAGCTTGTTTAACTGTCCTTCTGCAAAACATTGATATACCCAGCTGGAGAGAAAGATTTCGTCAGCTGAAGCAATATTATCCATCTCTATACTTCTTCTGCGGCAGATAATCTCCAACAAGACCACCCCAAAACTGTAAATGTCAGCTTTTACTGAGATAGATGCATCCTCCTTCTGCCATTCCGGTGCCAAGTACCTGCTCATGTTATCATCATCCCCTATTTTAGTTCTTGAGTAAGTCCTTTTTAACAGCCTTGCCAATCCAAAATCTGATATTTTTGCAGTCCATGCTTCATCCATAAGTATATTTCGCAGATTTATATTACAATGGATGATTCGGACTTCGCACTCTTCGTGTAGATACAATAGTCCTCTAGCCACATCCAGTGCAAGTTTCATTCTCTCTTTCCAAGATATTATTGTTTCACTTTCAAAGAGGATAGTTGCAAGAGACCCTTTGCTGACAAATTCATAAACAAGAAGTTTCTTGGATCCTTCTATGCAGAAACCAATAAGTTTCACCAAATTCCTGTGATGAGTTCGTGCAATGGTTGTAATTTCAGCTTGGAATTCCCTCTCCCCTTCATCATCAATTCTCTCATCCAGTCTCTTCACAGCAATACTTCTGTTATTGTCGCCGCCTATTTTACCTTTATAAACAGCTCCAAATGATCCTCTCCCTATCTCTTCTGAAAATTCCCCGGTTGATTTTACGAGTTCGTCAAAAGAAAACGAACGCAAGGAACATTCTTCAGTAAATTCAAGTTTTTCACTTTCAGACAACGTTGCATACCCAATAACTTGACGCCTGTAAGTGAAGAAAATGGACACCGCCATGACCAAACAAATCAATGCAACGAAACCCAAAGTAAGAGATAGAATCATTATCAGTTTTCCCTTGTTGTCAAAAACAACAACCTTAGGCTTAGGCACATTGGTGTGGTTTGAAGTAATGACAGATGTTGAAGAAATCTTTAATAGGGCCATAGACAAATTGGAAGAATCATTTTGAACCCTGCCATATATAAGTGGAAGCCTATATTTGTTGCAGCTGCCATTTGTATATAAATATACTGCTCCCCCGCAACCACAATCTTGTCTACGAGCCTTCTCACAAGTTTCCAACTTCATCATAGGTATTACAGAATAAGGACTATCGCCCCAAGAAATATTCTTATAGTGAATAAACACTGGTCCTTCACTGCTTTCACAGTCATATTTGTTATACATCTGTATGCAGTCCATAGGCATTTTAGGACTAGTTTTAGTCTTGGATAGGATGAAACTAGGATAACACTTGCAGACAGCATGACCGCTCATGTTGGAGGAGCAATAACTGTTCAATCCACAAAACCCCTTTACTAGACATGTATCATTAAGTGCTTGCCACACCGTTTTACCATCCGACTCCGAGAGCTATTGTTGCCCTCAAAATAAAATTGGTGTTCATACAATCTCAAATTTCCATCAACGTCAAGTGTTGCACGGTAGATTGAAGTTGTGTTGTTGTGTGACTTCTTTCCAGGCTCGTTGCTACTTTGGTCGTAACAAATTCTATAATATTCAAATATGTCACAGTCTCGAAGACTAGTCTGCATGCAATTAGATTTGCCTAGATGTGAGCAAAGAAAGCCTTGAGTGTTGAGGCTGAGAGCTTGCTCGTCCAAGTAAACATTCTGATCACTACTGGAGCTGTAAGCAACAACCTTTCCTCCTCTTTGCAGGTCGAGATAGAAACGGCCACTTGAATGGTCTGATTTGGTAATGCTAGAGACTAAATCATAAGGACTAGTCAAATTTTGACCTCCTAATATGGTGTCAGTTGGGGAATGAAAGCTTTGCCAGATAACATCAGAATCATCACCATAAACCACAAAGTTGCCAGAATTATTCATAGATGCCGATGATACATTATATAAATCTCCTGAGTAAAATATGATAAATACCCCTGAGAATGCAGGTGGATCGCTCAAAACCAAGCCTTGCTCTGTCAAATTCAACACAGATGTAGAGGAGAGTGTTAAACCGTCACGGTTACAGTCCACACAACAGTGTTGTTTTCAGATGGAGTAACTATCCATATCCCAAGAGCAAAGCCACTACCTTGAGGGTAAAATCCGAAAGCAAAATGGCCAGAACTTGATGGCCAAAAACTATTTTTGTCTTTTGGAGAGAGTGTAGTGCCCAACCGAATGATACTGCTGGAGTCATGTTTTTCAGTTTCTGTGTTTGTGGCTTCTATTGTAAATAGCATGAACAAGAACAGTAATAGTAATAGAACAAGGGTGGAAGCCATAGGTTTGGAATCTACTATTTAGGCTTCACAAACAAAGTTATGATTCTAATATACCAAAGAAGGAAAAACCAAAACTTTACTGACTAATAATTATTTCTCTTTTGACTATCTCTCATTGCCAGCCTTGCTTTAACTCTTGCAAGATTCTTTATTTCCACGCATGAGTGCTTCACATGCATTGTTCTTTTCAATGGTTCTTGTAATCTATTTCCTCTGCATAAAATGTATGGGATACTAAAAAAACTTCGCAGAAAGTTTTCGTTCGTTTTTATGCATGTCTTTCTAATGGGACAGTGCTCATGTGCTCTCTTGAGTAATATCGGTCAATTAACTAGTCTTGTTTGTTTCACAATTAATTATGAAAAATGATGAAATATGTAGAAAGAAAAAACTTTAATAATTATAAATTAAGTACTTTTGTTTGTTTCACCATTAACAACAATAATGCTGAAATTTGTAAAAAGAAAAAAAAATTAAATAAAAGAAGAAAATAGTAAAGATATTTTTTTTTTAAAATAGGGGTAATCCTAATGGAAAATTTGTCTGAAACATTAATTATAAATTTTTAATAAAAATATTACACAATTTTCAATATCTTTTTTATATTTAACTCTTAACATGTACCTCTAGGGCACGTGTTTGTATTATCCTTAAAATAAATGGAGTTTAGAGTCGTGAAATATTCTTTTGGTATTTTTTCCGTATTCACTTGAACACCTGATTTTAATGATTTAGTTAAAAATACTCATGTTATTATTGGGTTAGACTAAATGGTCCTTTTATTAAATATTGGAGATCACAAATTCAATCGTAAAACATATGGATGTCTTTCTAACTTTAAATGAAGCAACTAGAAGTTTTTTTTTAAATATTATGCAAGAATTTGAGTGGATCTTGATTTGTTATAATTTTGACCCAATTTCCTTGGTGTTGAAAGGGAAGGTTAAGTTTTTAGGGTTGATGTTGAGTACGAAAAACTTCATTCACTATGACCTTTTTGTTATACTATTGACCACCTATTAGAATATTATCGTGCAAAAATGTGTTGCAAAGTTGTGGAAGGAAAAGATAGCAAAGAAAGGACTTTATGTTGCAATAATATAGAATCGTCATTAAGGAGAAGACTCGAATGTGGATGAGTCAATATAAAAAAGTTCAGATGATACTAGGGGATTTTTTGAATGAACCATTAAAATATTCCACAGTTGTTGGATGAACGTTTATAAATACTACTCAGATATGTACCGACTCTTGTGTGCTTAGGGTCCTTTGTGTTATAAAATCTACAAATAGTTTTATCTTTAGAGCTTTCATGGCTTCTTAGTAAAAATTAAAGTCAAATATCTCAATGGATCATTTTGTCAATCTCCCGGCTAATTTTGGTTGGTGGAGAACTTGCTTTGATGTCAGGCTGGTCTTGACAATTATGGTGTATGCTAAGAAATAACTTTATAATTTTTTGCATGTTGTCACTAACGCTAGTTCTGCCTTTCCTATCTTTTGACACCACGTCTTTCTCCCGCCTAGGACTTTGGAGATGATATAAATCAAGATCTACTAACTACTTGGCTCTCTTACTAGGCCAACGTTGATGGACTTCTTGGATACTACTAATTAAAGGTATATAGGTTCTCCCAATGTAGCATGAGATAACACGATGGGAGTAGACAAGACCATATTTATGGATCTGAGCGTTTGAGGACACTCAAGGATCCATTCGAAAAGTGATTCTTTCTTAAATAGTTTGTAAAAAGGAGGACATTTTGTGTTAACTTCGAAATGAATCTATTCAAAAGCATCAACTTCTTATTCAACTTCATGATTTCCTTCTTCGTTGTAGGCGCCTCTATCCAACTGACAACCTCACACTTGTGCAGATTTGCTTCTATAATTATTTATGTCAAATAGAAATCGATAAACTTGTTGTCTCTCACTTCGAACGTGCACTTTTATGATTGAGCCTCATATTGTATTGTAAAACTCTTCAGAATACCCGAGTGAAGTGTTGGTTGTATAACGCTTCTTCGTATGCTTTGGCAATTATGTCGTCTATGTACACCTCTAATGTTTCAGATGTTTCTTTGTTGAAAACTTTGTTCATCATCCTTTGATATGTTTCTTCTGCATTTTTCAAACAAAAGATCATTATGTTGTATTGCTAAATTTCTTACTTTAACATGAAAGCATTTTCCCTATGTGTGGCTCTTACATTGGTATATGATTGTAGCTAGAGTATGCAACCATAAAAGACATGAGCTTGTATCCAACTAAGTTTTCGATTAATTTATCTATACTTAGGAGTGGATATGAGTCTTTGGGACATGCCCTGTTCATATTAGTGTAATCGATACACACTCTCCATTTCCTGAGGCTTTCTTGAGCAACGCTAGACTGGATAACCACTCAATGTATTTTGCTTCAAAGATGAAATTAGTTTCTAACAAACCTTAGACCATTTTCGTTGCTGCCTTTTCCTTATCAAGAGATTGTCGCCTTCTTCGTTTAGACATGTACTTGGGACCGAGATCTACACTCAATTGGTGTTATGCCATAATTAGATCTATTCTTAGCATCTCGTGAGGAAAGACGGTGAAGAGTTTAATAGTGGCTCTTAAACATCTAACTAATAATTATTTTACTTCAACATGTAGGTCGACTCATATCCTTATTAACCTCATTATGTTATCGTTTAATTGGATGGTCTCGAAGTATCCATTCAGAACTAGTCTTAGGACCTTCACTTTGATCCCATTTGAAGGTCCTAACTTGTTTTCCAGTGGGTTTTCTTCTTTGAGAGAGTTAAGGTCAACGACGTCCGCTAATTTACTAGTTCCTTTGGTTCTTCCTTCATGTACGACGATAACTGTTAAGTGACTCTTCATAACCGTTTCTTGTATCTGGTGGGTTCAACGAAGGTCTAATTTTATTACCACAGTTTTACCAAAATCGTTCTTGTACTTTAACTTCAGGTGTACGGGGGAAGCCAATATATTTAAAATTGTCAAGAATGGGTGACCGATGATGCCATTTTAAATGCTTTCACGGGGAATCACAAAGAAATGTATCAAGAGAAATCTTATCGAGTTAGAGATTTGATAATGGAAATTATTAAGAATCAACACTGAATTCCCACAAACGACATCATTGTTCATTTGTGGGACTAGAACTTTTGGTGCATGTCTTCAAAACGATGGTGCATGTTGCTCTAATGCGGTTGTGCGCGGTAAAACTGTAAGGTTAACACTCAAACGTCCAAGTCAAAAATAATAGAAATGAAGTTAGTTATAAATTCATAATCATATATATTTCTATTCACATGGTGGTATTTAGGTAGTTGACGAATATTATGTCTCCCTTGCATTAGTCATGAGGTCGGCCCAAACAATATATATTCTAAATATAAAATTTTATAAAATACTATATTTATTCCTTTATATAAGAGATAATTATTTTTTAGGTTCATTGAATAATTAATATATCTAGTCTATAAACAAACCAAATGCATTAGTTATTCAATAAACTTGAAAAATAAACCAAATACATTAATTATTCAATAAACTTGAAAAATAAAGTGACTCTTATATAAAGGAACATAGGTAGTATTGTATAAATTTTATTTAATATATTACTTTTTTTTTAAATATCAAACACTGTTTTTAACATCTACCCTCTTAATAAGTGAAACACATCTAAATCATACCATATTTTTACGGTCCTACCATTTTTATAAGGGACCCATTTCTAAAATAAGATACTACATGTGTTTCACAAAATAATAAAAGAAGTTAGATTTTTATCTACCCAACTTTTTAAGATATTCTGAATATAAAATATTTTAAAAATAAAATGATTATATTATTTAATAAATAATTAAATATATTAAAATTTATTCTTGTTAAAAAACTATATTAGTGATATTTAGAAATTTGGAGGCTCAAGTAAGTTGGTTTGAACTTCAAGCTATGTGTCTTGTTTATCCCTCAATCGAGAACCCTATATATAGAGGTACATGACCTCTGTGATCAATGCTTGTAACAACTGTGGCCTTCCAAGTTATGTATCTGGGTTATCTTTAAGGCGCGTAACGTTCGCCACTGTCAATAATGACCAAAAGTATAACTCGCGCCATCAGGAATAATTGGGCAGTTATATCTTTGTAGATCCGGCCTCTTCATAAGGCACCCTTAATTATCGGGCTCATCGTAACCACCAGATTTAAGATATGAGCTCGACAACTGTCTCCTCGTCTTTTACTAGGCCTGATACATCGGTCCATCCGGTCACACAACTCGGAATAATGCCACTTTGTGAACCAGGATATGAACTCTGCTAAAAAATCCTATTTTTTTATGAATGATTGCCCTTATGTCCGGATTAATTTCTATGTTCTCAGTAATAGATTTTATGCACGAACAAAATTAAATAATATCATCTAACTGCTAAAATATAATTCAACTCATGAGTAAAGAAGTTGTCATTCTAAAATAATGTTAATACTCTATATTTTTTTATATCAATAATATGGATATGTCAGATTTGTGTCATGTATCTTTCCCCAAATTTGAAAAGGCATGTCCTTCAATTTAAAGTGTCCAATGCAATGCAATGCAATGCAATGACATTAGCCATTATCAAACACCAACTTAGCTTCTCTTCCCACTTAGATACTTAACAGTTATGAATGCTATTTTTGCATCTATCACCATTCTACTGTTCACATTCTTATCGCCAGAAAAAACTAGAGCTAGAGCTAAAACACGACCACCAGTACAAGAGCAGATAAGACCTGGTTCTTCACTTTCCCCTATCAGTGGTCACCAGTCTTCGTGGCATTCCCTTTCTCACCAATTTTCTTTTGGCTTTTATCCACAAGGCAATGACTTTGCCATTGGAATTTGGTTGGTCGACAACAAGAACAAGACAATAGTAGTATGGACTGCAAACCGTGATGACCCTCCAGTAACCTCAACTTCAAAGCTAAAATTTACCATGGAAGGTACACTAATACTAACTGATCAACAGGGACCACATAAGCTTATTGATGCTAATGGAAGAGCTTCATCTGCCTCCATGCTTGATTCTGGGAACTTTGTACTATATGACTACAATAATATTTCCAGAATCATATGGCAGAGTATGGATCACCCGACGGATACTTTGTTGGGGAGTCAATCTCTACCTTGTGGAGGCCAACTTTCCTCTAGTTTATCAAAGACCAACAGCTCAACTGGAAGGTTTCGTCTCAACATGCAGGTTGATGGAAATCTTGTGCTATATCCAGCATACACAGCAGAAACGGCATGGGGTACTTATTGGAGCTCTGACACTGCTGCTGGATACAAAGTCCAATATCATCTTTACCTCAACAAAACCGGTTTACTACAGATCTGGAATAGAAGCAGTGATCCTAACCCTATTCAGACTTTGCAAAATTATAATTATGAAGAGGACCAGCTGAACTCTGGAGACAAGACTATTTATCGTGCAACCCTTGATTCTGATGGGGTTTTCGGGCTGTATGCTTACAGTGTTATGAATAGGAACAACATTGTTATGGGTAGTTGGCCGGAAGACAATACATGTGACATAATGGGGTTTTGTGGCTACAACAGTTTCTGCACATTCAATGACGACAAGGCAGACAACAAGACGGTGTGCAAATGTATCCCGGGTCATAAATTTATAGACACAAATGATGATACTCTTGGATGTGAAAGGAACTATTCGAAAAAAGAGTGTAGAAGTGGCACAGATGTTAAGGCCTTTTATAACATGGTCCGGCTGAACGATACTGTATCGGAGGACCATTATTATTTCAAATATGAACACATGTCATCAGAAGAAGAATGCACACTTGCTTGTTTGGTTGATTGCAACTGTTGGGCTGCAATTTATGAAACTGGAGGAACCTGCAAAAAACAAGGAATGCCTTTGAGATATGCCAGACGATCAGACGAAGATGACGGTTCTACCACGGCTTTCTTAAAGATTGGAAACTCAAAGGGTCATGAAAAACATTCTGATTTAACAAACAAGACTACTAACAAAGCAGTAGTGCGTATTATTGTTGTTACGTCCGTGTTTAGTGTCATTTTCTGTTCAGCGATTGTTATATCCATCCATTACATGTACAAGATTCGGGTATTAAAGTATAAAAGGCTGACAGAAACTGGGAACTTTGGAGGGCTGAGTGAAGATTTGGCTTTGAGAAGGTTTACATACAATGAGCTGAGAAGAGCAACAGATGATTTCAAAGAAGAGCTGGGTAAGGGCTCTTTTGGAGCAGTTTACAAAGGGACCTTAAACAAAGGTAAGAGATTGATTGCAGTGAAGAGACTAGAGAAGTTGGTGGAAGAAGGAGAAAGAGAGTTCCAAGCAGAAGTGAAAGCCATTGGAAAAACCCACCACAGGAACCTAGTTAGATTGCTTGGCTTTTGTGCTGAGGGTTCTAAAAGGCTTCTGGTTTATGAATACATGAGCAATGGTTCACTTGGAAAGCTTCTATTTGGTGATCAAAGACGTCCGGATTGGGATGAAAGAGTAAGAATAGCACTGGATATTGCTAGAGGGATGTTGTATCTCCATGAAGAGTGCGAGGCACCGATCATTCATTGTGACATAAAGCCTCAAAACATTCTGATGGATGAGTTTTGGACTGCTAAGGTATCTGATTTTGGTCTTGCAAAACTTCTAATGCCGGACCAAACCAGAACTTTCACGGTGGTTAGAGGGACAAGAGGCTATATGGCTCCAGAATGGAGCAAGAACATACCGATATCACTGAAGGCAGATGTTTATAGCTATGGAACAATGCTGTTGGAAATTTTGTGTTGCAGAAGAAACCTAAATGTTAATGTGTTGGAACCTGATGAGATTCTTCTCTCTAGTTGGGCTTATAAGTGCTTTATTGCAGGAGAGGTGAATAAGCTTGTTCCTTCGGAAGTCATTGATAACAATGTCATGGAAGGTATGATTAAGGTGGCACTTTGGTGTATCCAAGATGATCCTCTTCTCAGGCCAACAATGAAGGGTGTAGTGTTGATGTTAGAAGGAGTCACTGATATAGCAATTCCTCCTTGTCCAGATGCCAATCCTGCATAGAAGAAACTGTTGCATGCAGCTGTTCCTCATGTGTCTTTCAGTTTGTTTATTTGTGCCATGTTATGTTCTTGTTTTTGTTTCAGTTGTTAAGGTTGCCAATGTGTTGTGAGTGCTAAAATAAGGTAGCAAACCAAAAACTTATGTAAGTTATTCCTCTTCTTCATGTCAATGTCAATTCATGGATTGTTATAAGTTTTCCTCCTAGAATCTGAATTTCCATGCATGATCAATAATAACATGTGGTAAAGTTTCTTCTGCATAAACCGTGAGGAGCAAGAAAATGAACAGAAAATTGGTTTTCTCTTACAACTTCAATGCTATGGCTTCAAGTGCTAGGAACTTCTAATGTAATTCAACATATAAGAGAATTTAACACGTGGTTATGTTTTGTAGACTACTACTTCATCTGATTGTAATTCAACTATAATTTTATTTCTTAGTGCTTGATAGTAAATCAACTTTAGTTTGTTGCACCATTTAAGATTGTGGTAAGAAAGTGATGGATACCTAAGAATTTTCAATTAAATACATGAACCAACTAGTGTGAATGAAACAATAAAAAAGTAAAGAGCTAAAAAGAAAAAAAGTTAAGCATTACAGGCAAATATAAGAAATAGAGAAAGCTCGAACGCGTTGAGGAATATATAAAGCAGATGCACTAAAGATAAGAAGAGAGTTATGGAAAGGTCTCTCAAGTATGACCTTCAAAACGAAAAATGAGAAAGCATCTTATAAAACTTACACACATTTCAAAAGTATGCATAAAAGTTAATATAGTGTATTTCACATCATTTTATTCATGTGGAAGAATCATTTTTATAATTTTCCCACTTATATTTCTATTTTATGAAAATGTATTTGGCTAAATGGCCAACACCTTACAATCCACTTTCTTTATAAAAGAATTAAGAACAGCTCAATTGTATAGTGTGAGGTCTACTTTTTGCCTAGAGACTAACCATTATAAATAAGTGACAATCAGTGATACAAATTCTATGCAAGCAAACCAAGTTTGAAGTTTTGTCCAAGAGAATACTTGTTTCAGTTTTCATTGTATTAGTACAAAATGATTGCGAAATTGGGCTTCCTGGTGATTTTGGTGATGGTGATGACTTTGGCAGTTGAAGCCCAACTGAAAACTGGGTTTTATTCAACTTCATGTCCAACAGCCGAGTCCATCATTCGGTCCACAGTTGTATCTTACTTCAACAATGATCCAACCATTGCTCCTGCCCTTCTCAGACTTCATTTTCATGATTGCTTTGTTCAAGTAAGCTAAACCATCCTCCTTATATAAAACAATGTTACTAACATCATCATTTGACAGTATCTCTTCCGTTCCCACAGGGCTGTGATGGATCAGTATTGATTGCAGGGTTCTCCGCGGAAAGGAATGCATTGACAAACCTTGGTCTAAGAGGTTTCGAAGTGATAGACAATGCAAAATCACAAATAGAGGCCATATGCCCCGGAGTTGTCTCATGTGCTGACATCCTAGCATTGGCAGCTCGTGATGCTGTCGATTTGGTATTAAAACCTACTCAAACTCACTCAACACGCTCGCGCGCACGGACACACAATAAAACCATGTTTCTGAAGAATCCATAATAAAATTAACACTTTTGATTTGTTAATATGACAGACCAATGGCCCAAGTTGGTCAGTACCAACAGGAAGAAGAGATGGAAGGATTTCTTTATCATCTCAAGCCTCAAACTTGCCTTCTCCACTTGAACCTGTTTCTGTCCACAGACAAAAATTTGCTGCCAAAGGTCTAGATGATCATGACCTTGTTACCTTACTCGGTAAGCTTTTCGCCACTTATCCAACTTTTTGCAGACATATCATACATGTTCCTAGTATTTGGTTTATACTCATAACATAAAATCTTATTTTGTGTGAAGGTGCACATACAATAGGCCAGACAGATTGCAGGTTCTTCAGTTATAGGATGTACAATTTCACACCAACTGGCAATGCTGATCCTTCTATAAACCAAGCTTTCTTATCCCAACTTCAAGTAATGTGTCCAAAAAACGGCGATGGTTTGAGAAAGGTGCCTTTGGATAAAGATACACCTGCCAAATTTGATGCAAGTTTCTTCAAGAATGTACGCGATGGTAACGCGATTCTAGAGTCAGATCAAAGGCTTTGGGAAGATTCTAATACTAGAAGAGTGGTGCAAAACTATGGAGGGATTATTAGAGGGTTATTGGGGTTAAGATTTGATTTTGAATTTCCAAAGGCTATGATTAAGTTGAGTAGTGTAGATGTGAAGACTGGTTATGATGGAGAGATTAGAAAAGTGTGCTCAAAATTTAACTGATTGTCTGTGTTCTTTGTGCTCAGTTTATACCATCAAAAAGACTAAAGAAATGCTACTACTTCTTAAGCAAAAAACAATGAATAAGTGCTTAAACAATAGCTTAATAACATAATTGGTTTTTTGTCTTGAAATGAGCATGTTTGTAATTAGAATTAAACATGGAAATAATAAGAAATATTGCCAAACCAATATAGGAACATGTGCAATCACAGTTGAAGTAGAATGTGTTTTGACAGGATTTATTTATATTAATGCAAAACCAATCTCAATGAGATAATTATTCACAAATGAAAATCAATCAGATAAATCTAAAATTATTCACAAATGAAAATCAATCACATAAATCTATAATCATTCACAAATTGTTATTACATACAAATTGAGTTACTTTAATCGGCAAAATGTGCCGAAAGTTATTGAGACATTTCAATTCTATTATTCGATTGTGTATTATTTTTTAAAAAAATTTATTTGATTTGGAATTTTGCACAATTTTTTAAGGAACAAATCATATGTCATTTTGTTCTAGATTCAACTTGATTTATTTTTGAAAGATTTATTTTGGAAAAATTTAATTTAGAAAAATTTATTTTGTTTTAGAATTTGCATTATTTTATTTTCGAAAGATTTATTTTGGACAAGATTGAATTTGTTTGTGAAAATGGCTCTGTTAGTCGAATTGATTCTATATAAAGAGAGAAAATAGACGCTCATCACATGGACGTGTAATGGATATTTTTTCGATCAAGAAACCAAGTGTGTCTTAGTTATGTTCAACTTTGTACTACTATGTTATTTTTTATCATTCTTTGAGAGACAGAGTTGTGGTTTTCATTCATCAAATTTGTCCTGTTCTTATTGCTGAAGACTTACAAACACTTTAGAAAGTATTTGAGTGAAACTGAAAGGATCTCATATTTAGGGGAGTATAAGTTGGAATTCACGAGTATTATTATGAACCGGCCAAAAGTCCAATCTGTTGGAATAATTAGTTTAGTTCTACAACTAATCTTTAAGTTTTGATGATAACGAGCATACAATGTATGGAGAATAATTTTATACTTTAACGGTCTGTTAAGTGTGTAGGGTCTGATAATTAGTTCTTGACTCTGAGCATGCAAGTTGAAGAAGTTGGACTAGTGAAAGTTCTGGACTCGGAACGAGCAACTCTGGACTATAAACATCAAATGCACTCTGAAATAATAGAGTATATAAGACATGTTTACAAGAAAAATTGCATTTAAAAGCATCAAGTATGATCGTGAAAAGATCTTGTTTAGAATGACTATGATGATTCAGGACTATGAGATCTCAACGTTCTCAAAGCTCAGAAGACTTGCTAATCAAGGTTCAATCAATTTTATCAGAAGCCTCTGACTCAAGAAGTTAAAGGAAGAAAGTAACTCTGAAGACTCTCTGGTTAAGCTTCAATCAATTTTATTAGAAACCTCTAAATCAAAAAGTTAAAGGAAGAAAGTAACTCTAAAGGCTCTCTGATCAAGCTTCGTCGTCACTTATCTAAAGCCTCTGATAAAATCTCATGACAAAAGAATATCATGTGACTACAATACTATATCCTATACATTTCCCTAAAAATAAAAGACTGTACTTTGCATCATCATTGCCATCACATGTCCCATCATTTATCCTAGTGTTGCAAACGCCACTCTAAATCTAGTACTAACTAACGTCTTCAACATCTATATTTTTGTGAATACTCATTAGTTTATTCTCCAACGAAAATAATTCTTTACATAATTAAAGAAGTCTTGAAAAAATGAAAATAGGTGTGAGAGAAGAAACCTGCATACACAAATGCACACAAGAAAATGAGTTAGGAGTTGTACAAATGAAGATGCATTCAAGACAATATATATATATATATATATATATATATATATATATATATATATATATATATATATAAATCTCCATTGAGATTGTTGTCTCCAAGATTTGGTAAAATGAGCTAGAAAACAAGAAGAATTATGTCTAAGAACTGATACACATGGATTTCATACCCTTGAGTAAAGTCATGGCACCCATTTTCAATGTCACAACAACCAATTAACAATAGAGTGATCAGACCTAAGAGTAAACAATTTTCATTGTCAAAACAAACAATCTCCAGTATGTATCATATAGATCGAACTATTGATTATGTCAGACCTAAGAACTATAACTTATGATTTAGTTGATTGTTTAAAACAATGATTTCTTTATGAAATAGAGTAATGCGCTTTCAAAAACATTGACGGACAAGTTAGTCAAGATTCGTTAAAGTAAGGTTTTAAGATTTCGAAGTTTTGCATATGTTTGTGAGTCGCAGTGGCGGAGCCAGCATACGGCCAGGTAGGGCAGTTGCCCAGGCTCCGCCCAATAAAACTTCACCATCTTGCGCCTAAGATCTTCCATGGCCATCCTCCATCACACTATGCCGCAAACAGACGTACACCGTGGCTCCGCTCTTGTCGTTCCGGTAAAATGTCTCCGTCATTTTGTTTTCTTTTTGCTTCTATTTCAGTTCAATTCTTGCTACAACATTGTTGTTGTTGTGTTGTTATTTATTATTGTTGCAGGTTGTGGTTAACTAGTTGATGGATAATTGATGTCAAATTTGTCGTTTTGCGCTATGCCCACCAAGTGTTCGGTAAAAGTTTTGAACTGAGATTTTTTTTCCTTTATCTTTTTTAGTGGTGGTTGATGAAATGAACAAGAGAGATCTTATGGTTCCATATGGAGTTATCATTATAAATGTTTCTGAAGATATTCGATTCGATAAAGGTGATCATGTTCGTTTTAAATCTGATGTTCTTTTTATTCATAAGGTCTTATCTTGTTTTCTTTTGACAGGTCTCTTTCTGGTTGTTGTTGTTATTGTTTGTGTTGTAAATAGTCTTAGAATTATTGCAGATGTCTGAAATGGTTAATAAGAAATCTCCTATTCAAGGAAAAATTCCCTCGGGCTATTTGAACGCGGTGCTTCATTTGAGTGGCTATTGGTTTCGGGATGCATAAGAGATTATGTCTCTTGCTTTTGATAGTTACTTCATTTCTCTTTACTATTTGCACTTAACTGCTTCATACTTGAAATTTCAAGTGGAGTCATAAAGTATGTTCCAGCACAGTGGGATCCAGCTTCTTTTTCCAGGTAAGAAACCAGTAACCGCAATGTCGCATCAATCATTTTGTGCTTATGAATTGTTGCATAGTTATATTGTTCCTGATAAGTTTAGTTAGGCAGGTTTATTGTACATATGCTACACACATAATAAAAATTGTTTGCAAATATTTGGTTATATGTTGTCTAGGCTTTAGAGAATGCTATATGCCCAATACATAGACTGCTAGAAGCTACCAACACTGAACTATCTTTGTAACATAGTACCAAAAATAGCTATGTGTCTTCCTTGATAGAATTTTCTTGTAAATGACTTAATATGACTTTTGAAGCATGTTGCTAGTTTTGTGTTGACAGTATAAATTGGTACATGAAGAGTAAAGTATAGTCCTTCCTTGAATTTGAAGGAACCAGAAATTATATCAAGCATTTATATGTTTGGAATCTTTAGATTTGGTTCATAATTTACCTTCTTTAACGTTCAAATTAATTAAACAATTGGCCATGATTGATATTTATGTCTAAATTCCCGCTGGTTATCTAAAGTATCAGTTAAGTGTGATCTCTTGTCAAGGTTTACCAAATATATCAAAGATATAGAAATGACTGCTCATTCCAATGGTTTTTATTTCTTGGATCTCTAACTCAAAAGATAATATATAAATTTCTATACAATATAATATAAATTTACGGTCTTTAAATGTTTGCTCAGGCTTAATAATTTTTCTAGCTCCGCCACTGGTGAGTCGTGAGTCAAGTTTTATATGAAAAGGATTATGAGCTTAAGTTTCATGATTCAAAACATATTTTGGACATATTTATCATAATACCGTTGTAAATAAATTATGATATAATAGTAATAATATCATTATGATCATATCATTGACACTCTTTAAGCGTGCTTCAAAGGCGAGATATGGCTTATTAATGATATTAATGATTAGCCAAATATAATGTTAGTTTAGTTAGTTATCATGTATTTAATATTTTTTCTCAATAGCAATATTTTAATAAAAATTCATTAACGATGTTGACATGACTAAGGACCAAAGTTTTTAATCCCAATTTAAAGCGTAATTTTCAAAAACATAAAATATATTTTTGATATATGTTATTGGAAGAAAATAGTTGAACCAAAATGTAATTGAATTTTTTAAGAGTGTAAGATTATGAGATAATATGGTGCTAGTGATATATTAGAGAGTAAAGATCCTCTCTATCTTTCATTTAGTTTTATTACTAAAATTTAGAGTTATAAATATAGAGGTGTGACATTAAAATAATTTAGCTCTCAAGCACTTTTAAGTATTTGAAAATTATATTTATCAAGAAAAACAATTGAGAAAGGAAATAAAGAGGATTGAATTATATATTGGACACTAAAAATATTTTGCTACGCTAACATGTACTAGTTGTGAACACAATAATAAATAAAGTCATATTAGGAAAACACTTATTTAAAAAACAAATTACATAAAAGCATATTAGCTAAAAGTAGAACATTGTCTCAGAGATTCAAACTTTCATGGGGAAACCCCGTGTACTTAGCAGACACACACCTTAACCACTTGGCCAAAGCGACATGTTAATAAATATTTTGAAATAATAGTTATAACACATGTTGATATGATGTGTATACAATAAAACATTACTAATCATTTATAATCACTGCCTCCTCCTCCTAAATCTGTTTTGATCTAAATTATCCATGACACTAAATATTTTAATGCTTTTATCCTCTTAAATGTTATATTTTACTTGATAGTATTTAATAAATCAGATCCTTAGCTCAAGATACCTCTCTATCGAATCTATTTATTAATTTGTGGAGGGATTTGTTTTATATTCTAATATATAGCTCTAAAATCTCCACTAAGATTGTTGTCTACAAGATCTGATAACATTGGCTATGAAATAATAGAAGAGTTATGTCTAATAACTAATACACATAGATTTCATACCCTTGAATCAAGTCTCGGAACCCATATTCAATGACATAAAAAATAATTTACAATTGAGTGATCTAATTGCATTTGTAAATTATAGAAGATATACATCGTTTTGATGTGGTATCCTTGAAGGTGGTTTTGTCATAAGACTCTTACATAATAGGTTTGTTTTGGTACATTGGAACATCGTTGTTGTTTAGTTATTTATGGAATTGAGTTAAGGTAATGGGAATTCTTTTTTAGTCTTCACTTAAATTTCTCAATAGTGATGAAAAAGAAAGCCTCTCCAAACTCGATCATGGAGACTCTACAATATCACAATTTTTTTGTGGATCATCAGTTTCTTGATGGCAACCTACGAAAGACACCTTCTCCTTTTCTCTAGATTCAATACATTAGAGACTTTGGTGAATGGAAAAATGATAATCTTTTTCACTGGGATGAGGAGTTAGGTATAATCACATGTTAACGAGAGGTAGACTTTTAGTTAGACCCAGTAGGAGTTGTAAATTCCTTATTTTTGAGGATTGGCATCAATTTTGTAAAACAAATAAGTGCAGTAATAATGTAATGTACAATAGGATATTTAAGAACTTGTAAATCCTATTGGAATGTCTGAACATGTTGTGTTGAAGATTTTCAACATTTGGAACAACATGTCAAAGAGGATGTCGTGACATCAGACATCACGCTACTGAACTGTTAAGTTTGTTACTATTCTGGTTTTAAGTTGCACAGAATATTCTGGGAATATTATGCATCATATGTGGCGTGTTACTGAAGGCTTATGTGGAGGTCTAGAAGATTCAATCAGAAGTTGAAGAGAGAAATCAGATTGAAGACCTTGATTGTAGCAGAATTTTTCTGCTTGTTTTTTTTACTGCAAAGTTTGTTACTGCAGTTTGTTACAGCTATAAGTTGTTGTTTGAAGGCCCAAATCCAGTTGGGTAATAGGTTATAAATAAGGACGTTATAACCTAGTTCTAGCAAGCTAGCCAAATATAGAAAGATGTAATCATTAGGGTTAGCCATGTAAGTGAACCACCCAGATTGTAGGATGTTCACTAATTTGTACCTCGAAGCTCGTAGGCAAGAGGATGATTTTACTCACTCAGAAGATGTGAAGCAATGAGTTGAGTTGTGTTCTTGGAAGAAGTTGTGAAGCAATTCCAAGTATATGTGTGTCAAACGTGTTTGACTATTTTTGTGTTTGGAGAGGTGTTCTTCAAACTGGTTGTTTTTGTTGCAGAGGTTTGCAAATGTTAGGTATCACTAGGGAGTGAGAAGAGGCTCTCTTATCTTAGATGGGTGTCTAAGATAAAGGTTTCATTGGTTAGTGATTAGATAAACCAGAGGTTGTTTATCTATAAACTGGAGGTTGTTTACATAAAATAATACTACTGATAGTGAAGTTTTCTTCTTGACTTGGTAGCCTCCAGATGTAGGTTGGTTGAACTAAACTGGGTTAACAATTCTGTTGTGTTCTTTTTTATTCCTGCACTACTGTATTCTACCTTGTCTGTTTTAGTTTTAATGTCAGATTAGATGTCTCGACATCCTTATGGGATATATGAGTCTGTTGTTGCACTAGAATTTCAATTGGTATCAGAGCAGGCATCTTATCTGTTTCTGGATGAGATCCTAGGGAAGATACTTTCTGGTTGTGTTCAAGGTAGAAGATTGTTTGAACAAGACGTGTTCATATTGTATGGTCCCTTGAAGTGGAGGATGGATCTATTTGTGAAACACTAGTGTGCATTGAAGACCAACCTGACCAGAACTAAAGTATCTTCTTGATGAAAGAAGATGATGAAGTTGAATAAGAGGAGTTTAAAGTCAAAGGCTTCATGTGGGAGTGTAGACCTTGGATTATGTTAAGGATTATTGTTCAGCTATTATGGAGCAAGAGAGCAAAACTGTCAAAACCTTCATGCGGGAGTGAAGATATTGATAAGGTAACTCTTAAGCTTATGTGTGTTCTGGTTATGGTATTGGTGATGTCTAGTCTATATCTTGGTGAGAAGCTACTGTATGTAAGGTTGATTTGTTTTCAACCTTAAGTTTCCATGTTGATGCTTAATTTGTAAAGTAAGCCTTGCGTGTAAATTCTGTTAAAGTATTATTGTATTCCGCTGCATAACTTTCGATGTAACCCTTAAAGTACAAGGAGGATGCTAGGGTTATCATTCTTTTTTCAACAAAATATATGGAAGAATTTTTAAACTACATTAAAAGTGTCAAAGATACTTGAGATATTCCTCAAGTCCGCCCATAAAGACATTTACTCATGGAGTTAATGAGAATCAATTGATCAATGATCCTCATGCATATGTGCATATTGTTTTGAAGACCTTGAAGATTATTAAGGATAATGTGTTCCAAGAAGATGGAATTGATGTTTTATGGGATGTTAGAACACTACTTCAGCAGGTATGCAACTTCCAGTTGAAGAATAGATGTTCTAGGTGCTAAACAAATGTAGTGTGAGTACATATGTTTGGAACCTACTCCTGATATGGAAGAGGAGACATCTATTTTGTTTTATTTGATCAGGACACGATCAATAAGGTATCTACTTCAAATGTCAATTTATCTCTGACCAAATCTTATGGGAGTATAAAAGTTGAGCTCAATGTACTTAAAAGGACTCATAAAGGTATCTTCTACAATTACTTTATGTAGAAACAAGATGAGCTTGTATCTGGAAGATCCTTCTGATCAAAGGAACCAGAATTGTGGAATTATGTTCGTGACCATAGAACAGATTCTGTTTGGAACAAAATACTATGATTAATGGTCCTGAGTGTTGATTGCCCGAATATATTGTCTTGGATAGGTATAGTCTTGAAGAATCAAGAGAGACAGATTTCTCTGAAAAGTCTGCATATTTTGTGTTATGCCTAAGCAAGTCTGTTACAGAAACCTAGTTAGGGTAATCTCTTCTGTAGGTTCAGACTATGGCATCCGTCATCTCAAAGTCAGAATGGAAGTTTGAAGAAAAGTTATTGAGATGTGGAAAATTTTATCCCATGATATCGCCTTGTTATGTTAATTGTCTTATCCTGGAGCTTGATCAGTTAGTAGTTATTGTGCTTCATATGTTCTCCCCCAAGTGTTATGGATGAGTTATTATGGATGTTCCCCCAGAACCATAATAAAATGGATGATGTCATATTTGATGTTGGAACATCATCTTAGTGTCTTCAGTCATGAGAATATGTATTGTTGCTTGGAAGTAAGTGTTAGTGTGAAGAACTAACCAGTCAGGATCATCTAGTGTGAGTGGATAATTCTAACTGACTAACAGGTAAATACTTTGATGGGAGAGTAATCACTTATTAGTATGCATCCTGAATTCCAAATTCATATACCCTGTCGGGAGATGAGTATTTGTCTGATGTATTCGTGGAAATTATGAGCTAAATGTCAATATTGCGTTCAATTTAAATCTTCACAAGTTTAGAATGTTTGGCAACATCATCTGGTGAAAATATGAAGAGTTGATCCAATGCTAAGAGATGCATACAAATATTGACAAATATCTTGAGGGAGTTGGACATTTGTGTGTGGAAATCTTAATTCATAATCAAGAAGTGATGAAGTATGTGATGTATAGATAAGAATGTTCTACATGAAGATATAACATCTCAATTGTTGAAGACACCAGATATTAAGAAGAAGGTAGATAAGGTCTAGACTTATCCTTTGAAGACGTATCTTTGGTCATACGCATGATTGATAATGTGGTTTCTTCTATGACAAGTTACAGAGAGTGGAAATATGAATCTTGTGTAGCAAGTAAACTAAGGATTCCTAATTTGGAAACTGTGGCAAATTCCAAATAAAGAATGCTTCTAGTAATGTGAGGATCAAAACCAAATATGTCCTTACTTTGTATGACCCTGGGGAAAGCAAGGGTATGTTGTGAAAACTCAAAAGTGCTGATGTTAAGGGGGAGCAACTATCTATGTATAAATCTTGTGCTTCCAAATGTTATTAGAGATGTGAATAAAGGGAGAAGATGACTATGTTTGTGCATCCATGAATGTCCTAACTGATGTTTAAACATCTATTCTTTCTGATGCTGATATGTATGCCAAGCTGCTACTGAGGGGGAGAAACTATTCTTTAGTTGATGTGAAGGGGAGTGTATATTGTTATTGCCTAAAAAGCCTTGGGGATGTAATATGGAAGGAGAAGTTTTTATTGAAGTTTCAGAACCAAGGCAGATGGGTTCTGTGTAAATGTCCCAAACGATGTTGGAACATCTCATTTGGCATTGTTAATCTTTTTATTGGTGGCAGTCCTATCTATTGTGAAGAATGAAGAGATGTTGAAGAATTAGTATGTAATCTAGACTTCACTAAGTGAAGTACCTACACAGAAGAAGTAATTATCTGCCAAGTTTTGAAAAGGAAATTCTTATGTTAATATAGTCTGAATGCACTAAAGCCTATTTAAATTAATTCAGACTATAGGAGCATGACTTGTTCACAATTTAAAAAGTTCATGACAATATGAGTAAGTAGTGTCCTTGCAAGTTGTTGTATCTTAGATATCATAAAGCCAAAATATTATACTGTCAAAACACATGCCATGATATCTCATAAGATGCAGTCCTAATTGGTTAAAGAAGAGGCAGAAATCACATGCAACTGCACAATTGATAACACGAATTTATATAACATATTTGATTTATTTTTCATGGATAATATTACTACTTTTTTAATTATATTATTTTATTTCTGTATTAAGTTGGTATTTCTAATGTTTCAGGTATTTGTATTAAATAAAGACCAATTGAGCAAAGAAATAAAATTGAGGAAAAATCTAATTAAAAAGTCAAAGAAATGAAGCAAGGGGTGATATAGCAAAAAGGAGGAGTTAAGAAGAAGAAAATAATTATGCAAGGAGGAATCCAAAGCCCAGCCCACAGAGCCTGAGACGCTCTCTCCTGTCACGAAGGTGCACGCCTCCCATTTGCCACGTTTGTCAGACGAACGTCTCACCCTCTCTCACATCTTTGAGGCGGTCGCCTCAAGTCGGGCCCACAACTTTCCAGCAAAGTGAGACCCACGTCTCATTCTCTCTTCTAGGAGGGGGTCCGTCTCTCCTACTTTTGAGGCATCCACGATCACATTTTCATACGAATTTTAGGAAACAGAAGTTACACGAGGAAGCTATAAATACAAAGTACAAGTTTCAGAGAAATGGTCGGCATTTTTACCGAATATTGCAATATTTTTTCCAGCATTCTTATTTTATTTTTAGTCTTAGGTTTTCCTTTCTTTTTAGTTTTAAGCAGTTATATCTTTTTATTTCTTGTCGTATTTTCCTTTCGATATAAGAAGTCTCCGAGCAGATCCAGTCGACTTATGGTGGAGTGTTCGTTTATTTCGAAGAACAAGATTTATTGCAATATTCTTATTTTTCAGGTTTTTAATCTAATTATCTTAATTTATTTGAAATATTGTTGCCTGATATTTATTTGTTTGATTACGGAGATGTTTAAATATATTGAGTATTATTATTTATGCATGTCCGAATTAATAAATATGTCTGGCTAAACCGAGTAGGTATGGGTATGTAAATTAATCGAACCAAAGGAATCCAAAATAAACTAGCATAATATTATATTGTTAAAAATACTCTTTCTGACTTCGGTATCCAAATTTATTCATTAAAAGGTTTAGAAACCAACAGAGCGAAATTTTGAGGTTAAATAAACTAGACTAAGGTTAGAAACCAACAGAGCGAGAGTTTGAGGTTTAAACCGGATAGTGGATGCTAGGTATTAATTTTAAAGACTGCAAAAGCGTTTTAAAACTGATTAAACCTTATTTATTTTCAAAAAGTGTTTTTAAATTCGGCGGGATAGCGAGAGCATACGTTAGGATTTAATTGCATGATCTGATTCAATAGAGCGAGAGTTTGAGATAGGATTTTTAGATGAATATTGTTTGCTGAAAAGGATTTTTATCAACTTGAGAAATAAGCCAGTGGAAATTCGGGTCCCCTTAGGTTAGACGAATTACGTACCGATATCCGTTTAATTTATATTTTCCTTTAATCATCATCCAAAAGAATTATTGGTCTTAGCTATATACAGTAACTTAGGATAACAGTAGTTCGATTTATAGTCCCTGTGGATTCGATATTTTTTAAAACTACGCGATAGGGCTGTGCACTTGCAGTCTCCCGATTAATAGACGATAAAGTCGCGATCAACAATGTATAAAGGTGAAATTAGCTATGTTGATATTGGAACTAACTCCATCAAACAGAAATAGACAAAGGAAGTCAGAGTTTGTTTAGACGGTATATTAATTGTTGAGGCAACTTTTTAAACAGAATTTTCATCACCTTGAGCAAGGACAACTTCAGCGGTACTACAAATATAGGACTCCTTAACCTCTATTTTCAAGTGAAAACTTCAACATCATGAAGTTCATTCGAGTCTAGGAATCATGTGCTTTGATCCGGTTCTATGAAGGCTCCCATTGTCAAATTTTTACTAAAAAGGGGGAGAGAAAATGTATATGTGTCCATGTTATACCCCAAAATTTGCCCTCCTATTTTTCTAGTCAATACATATCTCCATACTCAAGAATTCCTCAAGGGTTGACCAAATGAACTCACTCCTAAGCAATCAACCCATAACTAGGGTTTTGATTCTCTCAAGACACAGATGGTTCCTATTGCCTCAAGTGAGCATCATGCCTCCTCATATGTCTCAAGGTATCACCATGTGTAATACGATGGAAGAATTGACTTCTTTTATCCAATAAAGGGAAGGTGAAAATAACAGGAAAAGACATTCGTTAGATTCTGAGTATGGGAGGAAATTATGAAAAGGTAAAGTATTAGCACCCTTTCCATCCGTAGTTATCTACGGACTCTTAGTTGCTTAGCTCACTTTTGAAAAAATTGCTTTCTGTGTTTGTGTAGTTTGAAAAGTATTTTGAAATACATTTCACTTTGACTTCGTAATGATTCCCGTTGGAATGTATACGAAGTGTTCGGAAATGTTCGTTTGGAAAATGTTTAACTTTGTAATGATTCTCGTTGGAATGTATAAAAAGTGTTTTTGAAAAGTTTTTGAAAAATGTGAAGTGTGAAAAATATTTTGATTGAAGCAAGCAACATAGTCTTATTACCTGCTCAGAATGGTCGTTTCTATATTATTTTCCTTCTCCTTTAGAATAAGGCTATCCATACCATTAGTTGGCAGGTAACTTTATTCGTTTGGATGTGAAGGGACAACCGAAGGGTCATCGTATGGTCATTAAAGGCAACATGTAAGGATACCTTAGCAATTTCGTAGGGACGATCATCACTTTTCTTAGGCAACAACCGAGGGACGAGATCATATATTCGTAGGCAACATCGAGGGTCATCAAGGGACTATGATCTTTGTGTCGAAGGGACTATGATGATGTTATTCGTAAACGTCTTTGCTAATGGTATCCTTTCGTTCGAGGCACATGACCATTGTATTCGAAAGGCAACAAGAGAGGATACCCTAAGGGGGTGCAAGTGTGAAAGAGTGTGTTAAATTTAGATATTTTAGTCTTGAATTAGGGTTATTCTAAGATTGCTTTTAGTCTTGTCAAACAAACCCTAGTTACTAGCAATTAGATATATATGTACAGAAAGTAAAGGTGCGGAAAGTAAAAGTGTGGTAGTAAAATCATACGCTATTACATGGCTTTGGGGCAGAAAATAAAGGAAGAAAGTTTAAATCTACGCTATTACAGAATAAACCTTGCGACCTATACATCGTTTTCTAGAATTGTAAATGCGAAATAGCAAATAAATAATCAGAATAATAAGAAAAATGTTAGTGAAAATATTTTGGAAATTAGTAAAAATGTTTTTAGGGTTAGTAACCCTAATTACAAGAAAGAAAACATTTTTTTTGAATTCTGTGGATTGATTTTAATTAATAAAACCTAATTCTATGTTAATAAGCATTCAATTAGAAAAATAATTGAAAATGTAAATAAAAAATAAATATTTTTGTGTCAAAAATTAAATAAAGGTTTTTGAAACCTAAATCTAAAATTAAAACATTTTTTAGGATTTTAGAAAATAGTTTAAAAATTATTTGAAAGAAAATTAAAATAAGTTAAAAATTAAGAAAATAATAAAAATATGAAGGAAATTGGTGTTAAAAAAAGGAATGGCCTTGCTGAGGTTTGAACTCGTGACCTTGAGGTCACAAGTTTAAAAGTTACCACTTGACCACTATGCATGTGGTGTTAAAGAGATGCCTCCAATTGATTATATATGATAACCTGCAAAAATCAAAAGTTTGGGAAAAATGGTAAAAGGCAGGGTTCGAACCCGTGCCTTGAGAGAGTGAGAGGACTATCGCGCGTGTTGAACCACTGGGGTGGTGATACATCCATTATTTTTTACACATTCATAAATATGTATATGAAATAATTCCTTGAAAAATCAGATAATTAAAACATAATGCGTGCTAGGGGCCCTGGGGTTTGAATCAGCCAATCACACCGTGCCACACACGCCCTCGCCGGAGTCAAAGGAGTCAAAGGCGCCGGAGCAAGGCTCCGGTCGTCTTCTCCGATTATCACCAAGATCAAACCTGCAAAATAACGAAAATAAATGCAAAAAAGGACCCTACCCCCCTAATTCGAGGGTGGCGAATCGATTGGTGGTATTGGTTTGCTCTGAAAGTCCCTGTATCACTAGGTACGAAGCTTTCAAACCGTTATGCCCTAACAATGGCATCCATTGACTTGAGCCTTAAAGCTCACATGTAATACGTCTAACCTATTCTAATGGATGTCATGAACAAGAATACACACATCAAACATGTCAAAAATGCTTAGAAAACCAAAATTGATTTCAAGAAAACCTTACCAACCGGTCGACTTGAGTGAGATGATTATGGGATGCTTCAGGCTCGTGTGAGAGTATGGAACGATTCCTGGGATCTTCAGGAGTGTGATGGAATGGTTGAAATCGATTGAAATAGGCTCGAGGATTGCTTTTGATATTGCCCTAAAACTTTGAATTTTTGAAGAACTTTTTTAGGGCTTTGAGAGGCAGCAGTCCGTGTTTTGGGCTTCTGATGTCCTTGTGTATTTATAGAGGGACAATTTAGGTCATTAATTAAGAGGAAAATATATTGCATTCAATGTGAAAATATTTTATTTGAAAATCAAATGAAATGTTTCCAAAATTGCTCAATATCATGCCATTACTTTCTTGCACGAATTTTCCAACGAACACGGGCTTTCTTGGTCCTCAAGATACTCAGAAAATAAGCCCAACACGCCATGACTTTATTCCTTGCATTTTATTTTATTTAAATTGAATTTAAATGATTTAATTCAAAAATAAATTAAATAAATGAGAGGAGGGAGTGAAATTGAGTTTGTAGGTCATGGATAATATCAGGAACAAGTTTGGATCACAAAAACTTAGGCCCATTTGGAGAAAATTTGAATTTACTAAGTATTTCTCTTCATGCACCTCTTCAAAAATGTCAAACTTGCGCAACCTGTATCTTGCTCAATTTTCAACATTTTTGAGTGTTCTTGAACTTTTTAGAAAGATCAAGATGTCCTATAAACACTATTTTTGGTTTCATCTTCATTGAAGTTTCCATGTTCATGTACACTTCTTTGCAAAAATATGACTTTTTGTTGACTTTTAGAATGACCTATAATGTCTTGATCCATAACTCTCAAATGAATTATTTTTGGCCAAAGCTTGTGAGCCATGAAGTTGTAGAGAATTGAATTATCTTTAAAATGACCTTTGGTGAAAAAAATCTGATAAAGTATGTGAAAGTTATGTCTGGTCAAAGTTTTGTTGACTTTTTGTCCAAAAACCCTAATTTGGAAACTTTGACTTTTGATCAAATCTTGAGTTTTTTGATGAATCATGATCAACCCTTGATCAAATAATGAATTTGACTTCAAAATCTTGATGTTGACCATAAATGATGAAGTTTTGACTGTATGTTGACCACATTTGACTTTTTGTCCAATACAATTGATTTTCAACCATCAGAGGACTGAGCAAACTTGAGTTGTAAGACTTGAAACTTGTCATGGTGATCCCTTGAGACATATGAGGAGGTATGATGACCACTAGAGGTGATAGAACTCATCTTTGACTTAAGAGAATCAAAACCCTAGTTATAGGTTGATTGCTTAGGAGAGGGTTCATCTGGTCAACCCTTGAGAAGTTCTTGAGTATAGAGATGTGGAGGGTCTTGAGAAATAAGAGGGAAAATTTTGGGGTATAACAGTTGCCCTTGTTCAATCTTCTTGTGCCTGAAGGGTTATATTGGTATGCTTGCCTTTCGTGACCTGAAGGTAGAAGATGATTGAACACTCGAGTACACCTGAAAATTTGCACTCGCTGGTGTATGTAATGAGATCGTCAATTGACGATGTGCTAGAATGGGATTATAGATGCCATCTGTAGAAGCTGATGGTGGGGAGTGAATCTTACGTTAGAATCTATGTTCCTCTTTGAATGAGGTTACTGGTATGCATAGATTTTTAACCAGATATGTAGCATTTTGTAGGTGGAGAGATGACCATATGTGGTCGGAGATGGGCTTAAAGATGCCATCTGGAGTAGTTGATGATAAGAGAGAGTCAGAATGAACCTTCATCTTGGCTGTATCTGAAATGAGTATTCGTCAGGCTGTAGATAGCTTTCCCGTCTTGTTTTTGGTATTAATTGGCGTCCTGCTGTCTATTATTAAACATGTTTGGTCGTTCAGATAGTTTTCCCGTCTTGTTTCGGGTATTAATCCTTAATCTTCTATCTGGGAGATAACTTTCACCTGCCGGGGAAATTTAACTTGAAAGGATATGGTTAGTTCTATGCAGATTATGATGCATGCGAGTATATGATAATGCTCGTGAATGATATATGCACATGTTATAACTTTTATGAATAATGTATGAATGTAGATGTTGTGGTATTTCAAAATATATCCATCTTGAAGAGGATGGGAATTTTCTACAGGGGGTCTTTGATTTCTTCTTGGGGATGTAGATCCTAATTGAGGATAAAAGAGATGTACATTCCTCTGACGCGTTATCTGACCAAGTTTCGGGTCTGGATATTGATGTTGTTGGAGAATGATGACCTTTAGAGATACTCAGCTGGGGATGAATATCTCGTGTATGAGTCTTGCTGGGGGAACAATGTGATCTTGTATAACCTATTATCGCTCGGAGACTGACAGAATAAGTTGATTGATGGTGGGTTACTGCTCGGGAACCAATGTAACAAGATTGGCGTTCACTGCACATGGACTGACGTGACAATGTAGATGATCACTGCTCGGGGACTAACGTGATGAGTTGAGAATATAGATAATCCCTACGTGGGGACTGACGTGATGATGTTGTAGATGATCACTGCACGGGGACTGACGTGATGATGTTTATAGGATCACTGCTCGGGGACAAATAGGATGAAGTTGATAGGATCATTGCTCGGGGACTAATGTGATGATGATAGGATCATTGCTCTGGGACTAACGTGATGAGTTGATACGATCACTACTCGAAGACTAATGTGATGAGTTGATATGATCATTTAAGGTGTGACATTAAATTAATCTAGGTTTCAAGCGCTTTTAAGTATTTGAAAATTATATTAATTATGAAAAACAATTGAGAGATGAAATAAAGAGGACTAAATATATATATTGGACACCAAGAATATTTTGCTACGCTAATATGTACTAGTTGTGAACACAATAATAAATAAAATCATATTAGGAAAATACTTATTTGAAAAACCAATTACATAAAAGCATATTAACTAAAAACAAAACGTCGCCTGAGAGATTCTCACTCTCGCGGGGAAACCCCATGTACTTAGCAGGCACACGCCTTAACCACTCGGCCAAAGCGACATGCAGAAAAATATCTTGAAATAATAGTTATAACATGTGTTGATATGACGTGTATAGAACAAAACATTACTAATAATTTATAATCAATGCCTCCTCCTAACTGTGTTTTGGTCTAAATTATTCATGACACTAAATAATTTAATGCTTTTATCCTCTTAAATGTTATATTTTACTTGATCAGTAGTTTTTAATAAATCAGATCCTTATCTCAAGATGACCTCTCTGTTGAATCTCTTTATCAATTTATGGAGGGATTTGTTTTATATTCTAATATATAGCTCTAAAATCTCCACGGAGATTGTTGTCTATAAGAGTTGATAACATTGGCTATGAAACAAAAATATGAGTTATGTCTAATAACTAATGCACATAGATTTCATACCCTTGAATCAAGCCATGGCACCTATATTCAATGTCATAACAAATAATTTACAATTAAGTGATCTAATTGCATTTGTAAATTATATAAGATATTCATCGTTTTGATGTGGTATCCTTGAAGGTGGTTTTGTAATAAGACTCTTACATAATAGGTTTATTTTGGTACCTTGGAACATTTTTGTTATTTAGTTCTTTATGAAATTTAGTTAAGATAATGGGTGTTCTTTCTCAGCCTTCACCTAAATTTATCAATAGTTGTGAAAAAGAAAGTCTCTCCAAAATCGATCGTGGAGACTATACCACAGCACGGATTTTTTGTGGATCTTCAGCTTCTTGATAGCAACCTACGAAAGACACATTCTCCTTTCTCTAGATACAATACATTAGAGACTTTGGTAAATGGAAATATAATAATCTTTTTCACCGGGTTAAGGAGTTAGGGATAATTACATGCTAACGAGAGGTAGACTTTTAGTTAGACACAGTTGAAGCTCACCATTTATGTTCTTAATAAAAGAAAAATATCATATATTCACGTTTATAGACTATAAATATGGTCTTACAACTTTGAACAACTCATTAAAAAGGTTTATACTCTTCTTCTCCTTGAGGAAAGTTGATGATTAGCAAATTCTTTAGTTCGATGGATGAATGCTTTGTTTATGCGTATTAATTTAAGAAACATTTTGAGATGATGATAATGATAATGCGTTGGTATCATTGACTTGTTGAATTTATCTATTATTGGCGATGGTGTCTTCACTAGTTACGTACTTGTTGTGTAAGAGTTAATCATTAAACTATAGTGTTGTATGAATTTCAGTATGTATCATATAGGTGGATCTATTGAATATATCAGTCCTAAGAACTATAACTTATGATTTAGTTGATTGTTTAAAACAATGATTTCTTTACGAAATAGAATAATGCACTTACAAACACTTTGATGATATAGTTAGTCAACAATCGTTAAAGTAAGCTTTTAAGGTTTCAAAGTCTTGTATATGTTTGTGAGCCATGGGTTAGGTTTTATAGGAAGAGGATTATAGGGCTTAAGTTTCTTGATTCAAACTCTATATTGGACATATGTCTCATCATACAGTTGTAGACAAATTATGATATAATAGTAATCACGCCATCATGATCAGATTATTGACACTCTTTAGGCGTGCTTCAAGGGCGTGATATGGTATACTAATGATTTCAATGATTAGTCAAATATAATGTTAGTTTAGTTAGTTATCAAGCATTTAATATTGTTTTCTCAATACCAATGTTTTTATAAAAATTCATTGACGATGTTGACACTACTAAGGACCAAAGTTTTTAATCCCAATTTAAAGCGTAATTTTCAAAAGTATGAAATATAATTTTGATATATGTCATTGGAAGAAAAAAGTTGAACCAAAATTTAATTGAATTTCTTAAGAGTGTAATATTATTAGATAATATGGTTCTAATGATATATTAGAGAGTAATGATCCTCTCTGTATTTCATTTAGTTTTATTACTAAAATTTAGAGTTATAAATATAGAGGAGTGACATTAAATTAATCTAGGTTTCAAGCGCTTTTAAGTATTTGAAAATTATATTAATCAAGAAAAACAATTGAGAGATGGAATAAAGAGGATTGAAATAAATATTAGACACCAAGAATATTTTGCTACGCTAATATGTGCTAGTTGTGAACACAATAATAAATAAAATCATATTAGGAAAATACTTATTTAAAAAACCAAAATAAAATGTGGCCCTGAGAGATTTGAACTCTCGCGGGGAAACGCCATGTACTAAGCAGGCACACGCCTTAACCCCTCGGCCAAGGCAACATCTTGAAAAGTATCTTGAAATAATAGTTATAACATGTGTTGATATGACGTGTATAGAACAAAACATTACTAATAATTTATAATCAATGCCTCCTCCTAAATGTGTTTTGGTCTAAATTATTCATGACACTAAATATTTTAATGCTTTTATCCTCTTAAATGTTATATTTTACTTGATCAGTAGTTTTTAATAAATCAGATCCTTAGCTTAAGATGACCTCTCTGTTGAATCTCTTTATTAATTTATGGAGGGATTTGTTTTATATTCTAATATATAGCTCTAAAATCTCCACGGAGATTGTTGTCTACAAGATTTGATAACATTGATTATGAAACAAAAATAAGAGTTATGTCTAATAACTAATGCACATAGATTTCATACCCTCGAATCAAGCCATGGCACATATATCCAATGTCATAACAAATAATTTACAATTGAGTGATCTAATTGCATTTGTAAATTATAGAAGATATTCAACGTTTTGGTGTGGAGACTATACCATAGCATGGATTTTTTGTGGATCTTCAGCTTTTTGATGGCAACCTACGAAAGACACATTCTCCTTTTCTCTAGATACAATACATTAGAGACTTTGGTGAATGGAAATATAATAATCTTTTTCACCGGGTTGAGGAGTTAGGGATAATTACATTCTAACGCGAGGTAGACTTTTAGTTAGACCCAGTTGGAGCTCACCATTTATGTTCGTAATAAAAGAAAAATATCCTTTATTCACGTTTATAGACTATAAATACGGTCGTACAACTTTGAACAAGTCATTAAAAAGGTTTGAACAAGTCAATGATTAGCGAATTCTTTGGTTCGATGGACGAATGCTTTGTTTATGCGCATTAATTTAAGAAAAAATTTGAGATAATGATGATGATATGAGGAAAGTATTATTGACTTAAGTTATCTATTTTGACATATGTTTACTAATGAAAATTAATATCATAGGATTTCTTTGTATATATCTTTGATAAAGAGATTTCTTAAGGATGATTTACATATTTGATATGAAATGTAGCCATGGGTTAGGTTTTATAGGAAGAGGATTATGGACTTAAGTGAAACTTTTTAATATTATTTCTCATATATAATACAATAGTTTACTCATAACATTTTCTATAAAAATATGGCATACTAATGAAAATTAGTTTAGTTTTTAATTTGTTATCAATATAATAATTTTCTCAATAATTTTCAAAAATTGACGACTATATTTTTTTATATATGCTATTGGAAGAAAATAGTTGAACCAAAATTTAATTGAATTTCTTAAGAGTGTAAGATTATGAGATAATATGGGTTCTAGTAATATATTAGAGAGTAAAGATCCTTTCTATCTTTCATTTAGTTTTATTACTAAAATTTAGAGTTATAAACATAGAGGTGTGAAATTAATCTATTTCACAAGCATTTTTAAGTATTTGAAAATTATATTAATCATGCGAAATAATTGAGAGAGGAAATAAAGAGGATTGAATTATATATTGGACACTAAGAATATTTTGCTATGTTGAGATGTACTAGTTGTAAACACAATAATAAATAAAATCATATTAAAAATATACTTAACTAAAAAATCAATTAAATAAAAGCATATTAGCTAAAAATAAGACGTCGCCGAAGAGATTCGAACTCTCACGGGAAAACCCATGTTCTTAACAGGTATAAATATTGAGTTGAAACTTAACCTATCAGACAAATTATTTATAAAATAAATAAATAAAACAAAACAAAATATAGTAGGTATAATCTCATCCACTAAACCATTATAAATTCAGTACAATCCAAAAAAAGTTAGAAATTTAGACAAAACTTATTGCCACAATAGCTCAAAATACATAAATGAATAATTCGCATTACAAAAAAAGACTAACAACACATGAACAAGTGGATTATCCCCTTCCTTTTCTCTTTGTTCAAAGCCAAGAACAATCTTGATGATTCAATCTAGCCAATATCTTGTTCTAATCATCAAATGTGCTCATGAAGCCACCAATAAAGCCAGCTCCATTACAGCTTCCACACAAAATATCCTTTTTACCTCTGAAACAAGCATACATACATGTCACAAATTAGGATTACATATTTTGCTACTACTAATACAAAAGTGTTTGTCTAGAACATAAACTATAGTCTTCAACATTATAATTAAGTGTTTGTTTAGAACATTGTTTGTTAATTACCTGCATAGCCAGCATAATCCACCAGCTTTGAATCGTCCATTATAGTGATCTATCAAGTTAACTCCACCACCTTCGCATTGAGTACATAAAATTGCACCTGAAGAAAGAAACTAAAGTTTCACCAACTAACAAACACATTATGTTCTAACTAGAATCTACATTTTCACTAACCGTTTCCATCACAATCAGGACAAACAATGCTCCTAGCTTTTGTAGCTGGAGTACTATCTCCTGTAGCCTGCATTAAGTCAAAATCAAAAACCAATTTTCACCATCCATTTCATTGAATTCTAGCTTATTCCACTCACCAATAGAAAATACATATCCAAATATCCTTTCATAGAACTCAATTTTTACATAAGAGAATGAACAAAGAGTATCTTATTGGTGAATTGGGATTACTAAAATCAAACTCACCTTAACTTCCAAAGACTCAAAGTTTCTAACTTTAGAATTCAGGCAAACATCCTTCGTCGGAAAAGCCTTTCGGGTAACCCAATTACCGATAAGAGCTCCTATTAAAAACCAAACAAATTCTCATTCAACTGATTGAAAAACACAGACACAAAAAGAGTTAACAAACAATACCAGCTGTGTTTGAAGATTTCAAGGAACAGATAGGAGCAAAAGACAAAGAGTGCGCCATTATCAAAAGGGTAGTGAAGCTTTGTCTCTGAACTGAACTGAACTGAAGGAGTGAGTAAACTGTTGTAATAAAGGAGTTGTGGAAAAGATAAGACCCTTGAATGAATATGAATCCGTGGTTAATCAATGTTCACATTTTTTATTACTTTAATACCCTTAGATGCATTCTAAAGAATATATCTTTGATGTCACAAAATCATGGGCATAACCGTAATATCAATCATTTTATTCCACCACACAAAACAAGGACAAGGATTTTGTTTATCAGAAACAAATGGCGAGCACTTTGTTGTCCGTACAGTGCTGTCTTCCCTCCCAAAGTAAGCAAATTTGCAAATAGTTTTGTTTGGTATCTATAATTCTTAGGTGTTCTTTCACAAAGATTTCATACCCTTTTGGTTGGTTGTTTCAGGGAGGGAAAATATTGGATGCCTGAGTGGTTTCAGGACTTCATTGTGTGGACAAGTTGTGCTCAATCCAAAGTTCTCTGGGAGACAAGCAACAGGAAGCCGTGGAAACCGTTTTGTTGTTAACTCACTGGTAAGTGGTAACTAGCAACCTCAAGTGATTCTATGTGTGGTTTTTTATGGTTGCTTACAACTTGTATTGTATAAGTATCTTTCATTACTTATGTAGCACTGACACTTCAATCTAGTGTCAGACGCGGATGCGGTGTTTTGGTGTCTGTGTAAGTGTTTCGTAGGTTACTAGTACTATGACTTGTAAATGTGAAAGTGAATTTCTTTGTTCAGTTTGGAATTGGAAAGAAGGTGAAGAGTAAAGTGATCAGAGAGACTGTGATTCCTGAACCTGATTATCGGATTCCAATTGTACTACTTGGTAGTTACTCATTCTCTCTTCACTCTTTCAAAACAATTAATTTGATTCATATGAATTATCTATTGCCTTAGTTTTGTAGGGTCATTTGATATTAGGTGAATCAAAATCTTGAGGGTGATTATTAGTGGAAGAAATTGTACTAAATATTTTATAACATTTACTTGTACAACTAGATTCCTAACAGAACTTAATTATTGATAACTTAAAATTGTTCTATCAGGTTTTTCCAGTGGGTTGGTTTACACAGATAATCTAGTGCCTGCTGTGCCTGTTGGTCTCCTTGGATTGCTTCTGTTGTTCCAGGTAATTACTAGTACAAGACAGTGTAATTAAGAAAATGCAAGAACCAAGAACAATATTTTTACTGCTGATTTTTCACTGTTTGCTAGAATCTGTATTTTATTTGCATTCCATTTCAGCGGCCGGCATTTTCTCTAATTATTACTTGTTTTATTATTTCCAGACAACTAGAGTGAGATTTGTCTTTGATGACGAGGCTTTGGTTTGTTCCTTCTTACAATTCTAATCTAGTACTTTATCTGCATGTCTTGATGTAAATGTTTATTTAGTTCTTGCCATTTTAATTTGTTGCGTATTCTGTCAATTTTAGTTATTCATATTCGAGTTACATGCATAATGTGTTTTAGGAGGTAAAGATAGGCGATCAGCTAGACGAATCGGGCGAGAATGCTTTTGTCGGAGGAAAAAATCGTTGGAAGTAAGTATCAAATTTTTCAACACTGACTAGACTTTTACATCGCGTGGGACTAAAAAAGACATGTTTATCTGTTGTAGGTACTCAACTTTTGTTAACTGGGAATTCTGGTGGCCAAACTTCCCTATCTTGGTTTATTTCAAGGAAACACAAACAAAACCTGAAGGGCAGATTCATTTCTTCCCAATCATCTTTGTAAGCAATTTGGAAGCAAGTAAAACAAATATACAAATAGGAAATTGTTTAGATATTAAACAACATACTAGAGTTGCAGATGTTAGACTTTAACATTTTCTTCATTGTTTCTTGCTGATTTATGTTTGCCAAACAGAATGGAAAGCAGCTTTATGATGTTATGGTGGAAAGAGCTGGCTCTTCAAAAACTAGTGCTCCAAAAGAATCCTAAAGAATTAGTTGTGTGGTTTGTGCCTCAGGAATCGATGTCTCTAAACAGTAATTGTTTTGGTAATTGACACATCTTCTGTTTGAACATTGATTGAGCATCAACCTCTAGGCTGTAAATTTATGTTTGTCTTCTGAGATCCTTGCTTTGGTGTAGTTTTGCGCTTATGTCTATACTTACTTCTGTACCACAAGGGACTTAGATTACAATGATTCTAAAGCTTCTTAAAATGCTCATGTTTTTACAGAACTACAGTTTTGAAACCATAGATATCTTGGGAACCCTGCAAGGAGGTTTTTGAAGTTTGGGTTGTTGCTTGTGGCTAGGGGAAGATAATGCAGTGCTATAAGATGTTTCAAGTTGCATGCAAGTTGAAGCTTAATAACAATTCATTTATTATTGTTTAGTCTTGCTAGCACAGCATAGCACATTATATTTATTTGAGCTGGCCAGTTATTTACTTTGTACTGGAACATATACAATTTCATAGTACCCATTTATAAATTATTCGAAACATTGTTTCTTCCGAAGATGATATAATCTCCTAGATGTTTCAAACTTTATATTGGTTATGACAAATCAAACATGAGAACCTGTTGTATTATGTATGTCTGATACACAAATGTAATTGGAAACTTAAGGTGTGCGTTTAATGAATGCCTACAACTAAAAGCTTGTATACAAGAATCGTGTTGAATGCAATACATGTCCATTAGATACTTTTGCATGACGTTGTTAAGCCGTTTGCTGTTAGCATTGCAGTTGTTGCTAATCTCAACGCATCATCATCATCATCTGTAATCAATTCATCTAATTGTTCACTGCTCATCAACTTGCTGAGATGTCGTGTTAGTCACCTGGAAAGTGTAGACATAAACAAGGAATGACTTGATTTTCCATAGAGGGGATGCAAAAGCAAACCATAATTCCAATCAATCCTTCTTGGTGCAGTGTGCATCTGTGCCTTGTTGGGTGCAATCATGATAACCCACACTATGGAGGAAATCTCGAATTTCTTTAGCGCTGCTATTACTGGCCTGCAACAAACGCTCATCTTCCTCGTATATGAGATAGGGAGCTTGGCTTCCCTTCCTTGAGAGTAACTTTGAAGCTCCTTTGAGAACGTGATATTCCCAGCCCTGAACGTCTATTTTGAGCAGAAGCACACGCTCTGATGTTGGAATCACTTCATCAAGCGGAACAGTACGTACTTGAAAAGCTATTTCTTCATTGGACTTAAATGCCAACTTTGCTCCTGTGGCGGATACCGCACTGTTGTCCAGCCTACCAACCAACTGGTAAATTAAGACCCAAAAAGAAAAGGAAAACAACATCAGCACATGAAACAAGCAGTAGTAGCATTTCAAGAAACTTTCATGGTAGAGACTGGACAACAACTATCATCAAAACCAAAAATAGAACAATTTTGTAGCATCTTTCTCAAGTTTCAAACTATTAAAACATTTTCATAACCACAGTGCACATTCAATTTTGTGCATTATTCATAAGATGCTATGGAAAGTGATTATTGGTGGTAGCACGTGAAAATATGAAGACAGCATTTTCAAGTTATCGCCTCACGAGGAGAATATTGAAACTTACGACATTCATCCTAGTTTTTACAATGGAAGCAAAACCAGCAGGCTCTATAATGAGAGTCACTGTATCATTGTTCAAAAAATGACTTTTCAAATGAATAATGGCCAAGTTTGATTAGTGTATAAATTTGTATATTTGTCAAATGCATGGAATCCATACCCCGTCTTATAACCAGGTCTGTGAAAATCCAACAGTCATGATTGTTCTCAACTGGCTCTTTAAGAAACATGTCCTTAAAGCTTCAATGTGACTTAAAATGCAAAGCTAACATGTCCTTATAGCATTATGGTCAATCTTGCAAAGTAGGATTAGATATGGAATGTTCAATCCAAAAGGAAATATCAAGGAAATAGGTATTAAGATATGGAATCTATAACTACACTTGAAGATCAAGGAAATAGGTTCTCATTGTTCACAATTTCATTCTCCATTCTGCTCAGTTAGTTTTACAATATCTCATAGCCTAAAAGATTCTTTCTTTTGAGCTCCTTACATTACTAAAGAAGAATCTAACTACCCACTAACCCAAGTTTCTTCCACAATCCCTCCCTCACCACAGTTAAATTCACACAATCACCACAAACTATAGTAACCAAAATTCAATTCAATCACAACAAAACAACAACTAAAAAGAAATATCACCTTATGAACGGTAATGTTACCAACACGATCGGAAGCTGCAGCCTCAAACAAAGTAACCAAATCCGCAACTCTATTAAAGTAAACCCCTTCACAAATCTTCTGCAAATTCTCAAAAACAGGCTCAAAAGCCAAAACCCTAAACCCCATCACCGCAGCCGCAAAACTCGCCATACCAACATTAGCCCCCACATCCACAACAAACCCATCACTCCCCTCACTCTTAACCTTCTCAAGAATCTCCTGAATAGTCACAGAGATATCCGGTTTCCGAAAAGCTTTCCCTTTAAGCAACCTCACAATGTTCTTATGCGGCTTATCAGGTAGGTTACCAAAATCGGAAAGCGAATATAGAAACGGGTAACGAACACCTTCAACGACGCTGGCAACAACCGGGTGAGATTGCGGGGATTTGATGCAATCGAAAGGGGGGATTGAAGATGGGAAGAGATTGGTTTTGAGAGTGAGGAAGTTAGGGTTAGGGTTTGAAGGATGAGGAGAGAGAAAAGAGAAGAATAGGAAGAGTAAGAGAAGAGTGGAAGAGAAGAGTAAAAAAAGAAACTTTGGAGAGAGGAGGCGAAAGGGTTTATCTCTTTTCCAGGCGTTTGCCATGGAAAATGGCGGTGGAGAAGATTGAAGATTGAGATATTTGCAGTGAAAAGGGGAAATTGTTGCGGGTTTAATTTAGGTGAGAGTTGAGATTTGGATCTGTGAAATGACACTGGTGACAAGAGCTTCTGGGACAGGAAGAACATGTGACTGGAATGAGGAGTGAGGTTCCTTATTTTAGCTAATTCTAATTCTATTTTTATTTTTTTATTATTTTGTTAATGACATGGAGGGCCTAAGTCTAGGAAACAAATAAAATTATACAAAAACATCTAGAGAATATCATTTTTATCATTCTCTCATATATATTAGTCATCCAACTAGAGATATTTTGAAAGAATTTATAACCATCGTGTCTTTGTCATATTTGGCAAGTAAGTGAGTACACCATTGGCAAAGTCAGAAATTTTAGATAGTTTGGTCATAAATTTAAATTGTAAAATTATTAATTTTTACAACCTATTTTTAATAATTTTATCCTTAATTTTATTAACTTTGTCATTGACTTTATCTAAATATCGGCTGTTAAATTGGAGAAAATACAAAAAAAAAAAAAAAATAGGGGTTGAGCCTGGGCGTGTGTCCGGGCTCGCTAGGCTATAGAACCGCTCCTGAGCACAACTATTTGCTTCTCTGTAGATATGCCTTATCTCCACCATTTCTGAATCCTTCGTCAATCTATGAATTTGGAACACCAGATTACTATTAACAATCTTATTCTTGTTAAGATTGTTGACAATATCCACGACCTCTCTAGAATTCGTCTCGACAATGGCTTTCGTCCACCCCTTCTCAACCACCAACTTCAAACCTTCAAAAACTCCCCACATTTCCGCCATTAATGGACTACACCTTCTCACACACTTGGCAAAACCACCACACCAAGTGCCATTAATATCTCTGATAAACCCCCCACAACCTGAAACTCCTTGCATATTATTAGAACCATCCATGTTAACTTTAACAAAATCCAACGTAGGACAGACTCACTGAATCTTCATCTCAACCATATTCTGATCCATAATCTTGTTATTAATCTTCATAGCTTCCTGATAATCCTTCAACTTTTTAGCAATAATCTTCTAGCAATTGGCAGGACGAACATAGTGGTCATCATGAAGATCTCTATTCCTCCACTTCGAGATCGAGTCACAACCAACAGTCCAAAACTCACACCAACCCTCCAACTCCTTAGAAGCTCCAAACATATTAGCAGTAATCCACTCTTGAAGATTTCTCGTGTAAAAATCATGCAAGAGCGAGGAAGGGACTTTGTTTATCCAAGTAGATTTCGCGTACTTACATTCCCTAATGACATGCAAGGTATCCTTTTGACTAGAACCATACAACCTACAAGTAGCACTACCACAGCCTTAAGTAGCCATCCTAGTTCCTATAAGAAGCCTATCATGTTGCAGCATCCAAATAAAACTCTTAATCCTCTCTGCCACCTTCAGCTTCCAAATACAATTCCATGATTTACTGATAAATGGACCATTCTCTTCCATAAGCATGTGATGCATGCTACCAATAGACATGAACCATCTGCATTCGTTGCCACCACCAGTTGATCTCCTGAGTTATCCTCTATAGGCGGATATATTGCTTTGATCTGAAGCTTAATCTTATTCGGCAGCCAATCCAGGATCTCCCAATTCCAATCACCATTAATACCTACTATGTCACAAACCTTTGTTGTGCTCAAGAAAGAAGGGATATTAATATCATACTTCATAATACTTCTCCCTCTAGTGGTCCAGTTATCATTGCATGCTTGAACAGTATGACCATCACCGATTCTCCACATACTAGCTTCCATAAGAGTTGGGGATATGCCAACAATGGCCTTCCGAAGTTTAGAACTAGTGCTTCTAGACTGCAAATTTCTTCCAGCATCATTAACCTTATACTTTCCTCAAAAACTTTGCACCATAAATCATCCTCTCCATTAATAATCTTGCATCCCAAGTTCATAATGCAAACTTGGTTCATTACATAAAGATCTCTTAATCTTAAACCACCATCACATTTGCTGGTCACCATTGTATCCCAGCTTACCGCATGATATTTCCTCTTAATCTCGGTGTCACCCCAAATGAATTTCCTTTGAAGCTTTTGAATCTACTTGATATTTCCTTAAGGAAGCATATTCGTCATCATTGGATAAATCAGAATAGCTTTCATTACGCTCTTAGCAAGCGTAATTCTCCTGGCAAATGAAAGATGCATATCTTTCCAACTGGAGAGTTTCTTCGATAATTGCTCAACCACATAATTGAAATCTCCTTTACGCATCGCTGTAACTTTCAAAGGCACTCCAAGATACTTGCCAAAGCTTTGAGTTTCTCTAAAACCAGTCTTCATAACCAGTTTAGTCCTTATACTCTTGGAGGTGTTATTAGAGAATAAAATGCTTGACTTATCCATTCTATTCTCCTACCCCCAACAACTGGCAAAAAACATCAAGTGTGGTTTTAACACAATCCATTTGTGCCTCCGTTGCTTCCTCAAAAATAAGCAAATCATCCACAAACATTAAATGAGTAATGTCTACACCACTCCTTCCAACACGAAATGGCTTCCACTTTTTCTTGTTCATTTCATGCTTAATCAAATGAGACAACTTGTCCATACACAAGACAAAAAGATAAGGAGAGATTGGGTCTCCTTGACGAATTCCCCGATGAGGACGAAAGAACTCATTTATATTACCATTTCGGTTCACATTAGTTTCCATGCTAGTAATTCCATGCATAATAAGATTGATCATTTTTTCAGGCAAGTCAATTTCCACTAAAGTCCTCAAAGTAAACTCCCAATTAAGTTTATCATATGTTTTGTCTAGATCAATCTCAACAGCAAAATAACCTTTCTTCCCTTTCTTACTACTCATGTTATGCTTAACCTCGTTAGCGATTATAATATTCTCATGAATCGATCTACCCAGCACAAACCCGGTTTGGTGTGGAGAAACCAAATAAAACATATGCTTCTTTAATCTCTTAACCATTACCTTTGTAATAATTTTGTACATCGTATTACATAAAGATATATGACAAAACTGTGTAATTGTTTAAGGTTGCTAAACTTTTAGAATAAGGCAAATATTTGTTTTGTTAATGTCCACAATGCTGCTAGGATTGCACCAAGCTTCCTTGAAAAAGTCCACTAACCTAGCTCCCACCATATTCCATGTTTTTTTATATAAACCAGCAGGAAAGTTGTAACACCCGGGAAATGATTTAATTATTTAAATGAATTATTAAGAAATTGTTAGTTAGAATTTAGTCGAAGAGAAATTATCAGAATTATTATAAGAGACGTTAACGGATTTATAAGTCGATTTAAGAAGATTAAGTGAATAATCAATTTAGTCGAAGAATTTATATTACGAGTAGAAATTAATTAAAGTATTTAGTGAGTTTTATTATAATGTGAGAAATAAAATGGGAAGTATTAATTAATTGGCCAAATAGAATATATAATAGAATATATGGTGGAATAAATATTGAATTATTAAAAGAGTGGAATAGTTAATTAATTATTATTAAAGTATGATATTAAGGAGTATTTAAAGGAAAGAAATAATAGAAAATAGGGTTTGTACGTGAGAAGAGGAAAACCAATTAGAGAAGGAGGAGGCACAAGAGCTAAGAGAGAATATCGGAAGTGCCCAATCGGAACCGGAAAGTAGAAATTCAATCGGAGTTATAACCACCGTCAAATTTAAGGTAAGGGGTGGGGTTCTAACTTTCTAAACGGGATTATGATAAATCATATGTGGGGATGAATTTATACGGAATTATCTGTGTTTGTGTAGACCGTATGTGAATTAAATGATTAAATTATATATAGTAATATTGCTGGTGTTAATCGAAGGGTAAGAATGGTTGGAAGTTAGTGACACAGTGATCGATCGGAGGAGAAAAGAAGAACATGGAGACGGGGGCCTTAGAAGACAAGGGCGGGCGCCTCCCATGGTTTGGACATATGGGACGGTCGTCCCTTGTTCTGTTACTTAAACCATATTTATTTCCTTGCGTTTTCTCAATTAACACTTACCCTGTTACTCTTAGGTACATATATACTTCTTTTCACTGTAGCGCGTGAGATATGTAAATTGAGTACTACATATGGACTTGTTTTATTGCAACAACCTGTTGGTTAGTAATTAGTATTACATAGCATGGTTTGGAAAGAGAAAAAAAAGAACATAGTGGCACCATATTATGTATATGTTTAGAAACTGAGTTTTGATATTTAGATTTCGGCTGCAACCTTATAGTTACCGTTACCGGATCTCTATGTCTAAATATGTGTAATACATACTGTTTCTATGTTTATGTATATATATATATATATATATATATATATATAATAATAATAATAACATTAATAATAGTAATAGTAATAGACTAGTAGATGAAAATATATGAATTTTTTAGTAACAGTGTTTTAGTCTATTGGTATTTAGCAGGAAAGTAATCATTTTTAGTAAGAATATCTAGCTGAAGAATTAGAGAAATATCAGTAGCGGTAGAATGTTTAAAACAGTGTTGAATTAACCGAACTTGTAAATTAAGCAGTATAATTAATTGTCTGGAATTAATTAGAATTTGTCGGAATAATTCGTACATTTTAGTATGTGATTACGATTAATTATTTTGTTGCATTCGTGTGAAGGTATTGTGTTGTTGTTTTGTTTGCGAATTATTTGGTGATGAATATGTTGTTGTATATTGAATTATGTGAAGTTGCAGGGTGATTTCAGTGACGATAATTACCTCTGATTATTGGTAATAACAGTGAGATAGGCGTATGCCTTGTGAAGTGAATTTATGTTGTAGTTTGCATGTTGTAGCATCACATTTCATTTTGCATCTGTGAAGGTCTGTATTGGCGGATATGTGAAGAAGGCTTATGCCTTGTGCCTCTGATAACTGGCATTTAGTGAGGGGAGTTTACTCCACCGGTACCACATGCATTTGCATTGTTTGAGTCTCATTGAAGTCATGTCGTTGTTAATTGCGAAGTAATTATATATTGTTGCTAACGAATGAAGTGTGTTGTATTGTTGTTGATTTGGGAATTATTTGTGACGTGTTAGTCGTGTTGTGATAATTTTTTATGAATTAATCCTAATATATTATTTATCATACACCTGTTTATATTGGTAGATATCTCACTCTTTCTATTTTGTTGGTCGTTACCTTTATATTGGTAACGTGCAGGTAACGAGGAGTAAAGCATTTAGTAGCTTATGGCGTCGTCGCTCTAATACGTAGCACTCGGGGGGAAATGAACGCATATTTGATTTTATATTGTTTTTCGTTGCATTATTGAAGCTAATACTTTGAGAATTGTTCCTTGAGTTAAGTTGTTTTGAAAGATGCTATTTTCCGTTTGGAGTTTTGAAAATATTACAAATCTGCTGCGTAATTTTTGAATAAATATGAAGAATTTTTGAAGAATAAATAATTATTATAATTCCTTGAATTAATATGTGCTATGTATTCATTATGACATGTTTTTATGATGATGGTTTTGAATGATGAATGTAATGCCTCATTTGTTGTAATTTTTCGCACTCTGATTTTCAATACAAACGTCGGGTAGAATTGGGGTGTTACAAAAGCCATCAGGCCCTAAGGCTTTCCAAAGTTTCATAGAAAACAAATCACTTTTGACCTCTTCCAGTCTAATATCCTAACTCAACAGATTGAGGGAAATCTGATCTAGTTCCGAAAATGTCACTTCAGTTTGCTTCCAACTATACTCATGTTGATTCTTGTCAAGTAAGTTTTTATAAAACTTGGTTACATGAATTTTTAAAGCATCATGCTCAGTAATCCACTCACCACTATCATTCTTCAACATATGGTAATATGTTGTGTTCCTATCTCCATATGCCAGCCACTTAGTTATAGATATCTGATACCACACAAGATCTTCTCGGTTCAAGATGCTACTCGGCTCCTCCTACAACTCGTACTCCAATCTTCTCATCTATCCTTTATTATCCCGCATTTGGAGTCTCATATGGACACCTTCTAACCTCCTCATAATTCTCTTAGCTCGTTTTGTTTTGTCAAAAGATTGAAATTTCCACTTTCTTATCCCCTCCACAAAATTCTTCAAGTTTAATATTAAGGGTATTTTGTAACACCCCATCTAAATACCCCCGAATATATTAATTAAATTAATATCTAAATCATCTTTAACCAGAGTTTAACACGGTAATCACGGGATGTCACAATTAATAGATAAAATAAATTTCATTCAAACAGTAGCCATGCTACACTAAGGATCAACACCTTCAAAATAATTCAATATAGATAAGACCATGTCTTACACAACGGAAAACATCATAACCAAACACGGAATAATTCCATCATTATTATTCCCAACAAAGTTTTAAATGATTAATAAACCAAAATCTAATTCCTCATATAACATTCCCCAGTGTTACAATCTAATCAGAGCATGACACTGACTCGCGTACTAAACGATAAGCTCTAGAGCCATCCTCACCGACTCCTCAGCTGCTAACTTTAATCTGAAATGGTAAGTAAGGGTGAGACTTCTCATAATTAAAGCATATTATAAGCTTCTCAATTAACAATATATTTCAAGCATATTAACCCACCCATTTCAACATAACTTCATATTCCATACACAATCACAACCATATAATCATCATGCATAACCATCATCAATCAGAAAATAGTAACACTGGAAGACATCCTAACATGTTACTATTCCACACAATCAAAATGCAGACTCAATGCATGCGGTACCGACTCGTGACTCAAAGTCACCCAACACTAATCCATCACCAACCGGATACAGTACCATCGATTCGTCCATAAACACCCGGACACGAATCCAGCCTAACCACCCATCCTCACTCGGGTATCGGTTATCGGCAATCCAAGTCAAATTCCGCACAATGGGAATTAACTTCACCAAAACAATGCATATGCACGCACATCACCAGCATGCAACATTAATCAGTCTATGTATACATTCATTTAACATAACTGAATCACAACAATCAACATGATATATCAACCAATCATGCATACATCTAACATCAGCATAACATGCAAACCAATCAACGTGATATAATCACCTATCATGAAATAATTCATCACCGAGCATAAATATGCCAAACACTTACCCTTCAATTGGTAAGACTATCACCAGTATATATCACAACAAGGACAACTAAGGTCAACAACCATCAGGCATATACAACACCAACAAACACATGATGTCAATACAATCATGAATACACCAATCATCATAAACCGAATCAAACTCAAAAACATGATATTCCAACCATCATGCATACAAATAACCACAGATAACACGCTTTACATTCACTCGGATCAATATACTCATCACCACGGTTTCCATGCACCTCAAAGTCGTCGGTCAATAATTGTTTGTTTGAAATTTGCCTCTTTTCAAAATAATTTCAACTTTTAGAAAATCTTTCCATTTTATAAGATAGAGCATTAAATTTAAGAAACAACGTCCAAAACGGCTCAAACGGACTTACGGTTTGAAAGTTATGAATTTTAAAGTTTGGAAAATTTTCAAAGTTTTGATGGAACCGGTTCCTCCACAGGAGTAACCGGTTCCCATAACTCAAAAATACGAAAATTTATGGGAACCCGGTTCCTCGGGTAGGAACCGGTTCCCGTAAAATTTCATTTTTGGAAAATTAACGTGGAACCCGGTTCCTCCCACACAGGAACCGGTTCCTGAGTTCAAAAATACCATTTTCACCATTTTAAAGTGGAACCGGGTTCTCCCACGGGAACCGGTTCCCACGACCATCGACCAAAAATTTAGTTTTTGACAGCATTATTTCCCAAAACCATTTCCTCTTTATTCCAAAACGTGCCACACATTCCGACACCATAAATTCACTCATTCATCATCAATAACATACAATATAACATGTTTTATTCGTCAGTAATGATCCTATATCATACAGATCCATTAATCTATACATTCTGACACAATCTGACATCATCTGACACCATTAGGTATACACCCATGGAAACTTAGAAATCCCTAAACATAGATTTCCTAACATGCTATGATCTATAATATTAAAATCAAAACCGATAATAAACCATAATCAATCGAAATCACCCCTTACCTTGTGGGTTCTTCGACTTCCGACACCTTAGGTCTTCTTCCTCCTTTTCTCCTCTTCTCAATTCCACGTACAGTGAGTTTTTCTCCAAAAAAGATCTTTTTTCCTCTTTTCCTTCTTTTATTTCTTTTATTATTCTAACATAATAAAAAATAACATAATTAATGTGAGTAGAGTCTTTTACTCCTCACACCCCTCACTTTATTCATCACACCACCAATAAACCCACTTCCATTTAATTTAATTGACCTCCAATAATCCAAAATATTAAATATTACATTCCTAATTAAATTAATAATTAAAAATCGTAATTATTTAATAATCGATTTATTTGGGGTGTCACATATTTCATCTCTCCAAGCCTCCTCAAGCATGGTATTGTATGTGTCATGAGTAACCCTAGCATTCTCAAACCTAAAAGGTTTTTCATAATAAGAACCTCTTCCATCCTTAAATTTAACAAGAATTGGGTGGTGATTAGAAAATTCTACCCACATTAAAACTTTCACATAGGCTTCAGGGAACAACAACCTCTAATCATCATTACTCCAGGCTTTATCCAATTTCTCATATATGCGTTGACCTCCATGAAAAATTGGACCTCTCCAAGTGAACAAAGGACCCCTTGCCTCCACATTAATAATCATACATATCTATTCTATCCCGGAACCTTTTGCATCTGTTTATAGAAGCCGAAGCTCCACCTTTTTTTTCACTAGCTTGCGCTATATCATTAAAATCTCCAGCCAACATCCATGGAACTCTGATATACTTCGCTATCTCCATCAAGTCATCCCACATAATGATTTTCTTATTTTCAAGAGGGCTAGCATAGATAGCAATGAAGTTATATTCGTGCTCCTTATCAATTTTAATACTAGTGTACATAATTTGATCAGTTTTCTTGAGAGTTCGAACATCCACTACACTAGAATGCCAAGCCATGACAATGCCACCAACATAACCACTATTCTCACTACTATCCACTAAGTCAAAACCTAATCTTTGAAACATCTTTCTTAATTTAAGAGGGTCACATCTTATCTCCATCATAACTGTAACACCCCAATTCTATCCGACGGATAATAATAAAATCAGAGTTATAAAATTTCCACAACATGAGGCATTACATTATCAACTTGAAAATCAACGACGTAATATCTTAACATAACAGATATATAGCATTTATAACAATTTATTAGTCTTCAAAAATACTTTAACTTCATTTAATAACTGCGCAGCGGATTCATAGCTTTCAAAACTTCAAAGAAATATAGCATCATTTAAACAACTTAATTCAAAGAAAACAAATTCTTAAAATAACAACTTAGATTCAACTGAAAACAACATAAAATCAAATAAGTGTTCATTCCCTCCCGAGTGCTACGTATCAGAGCGACGACACAAACAAGCTACTAAGTCTCTACTCCTCGTTACCTGCACGTTACAAGTATAAAGGTAACGACGACGAAACAAATAAAGGGGTGAGATATCCAACAATATAAACAAGTGTATGATAAATGATGTGCTAGGATTAAATCGTACAAAATTATCACATCGCATTTAAAAACATCACAAACCACTTCATAGTTAACATCATCACAAATCACTTCACAATTAACAACATCATAATTCACTTCATATCACGAAAATTATACTTATGCAAACAACACGAGACACAACAGTGGATATGCATGTAGTACCAATCAGAGCTTCAGCCCTCGTCGCCAATTGCCAATTAATAAAGGCATCAAACAAGGCATAAGCCTTCGTTGCTAAATTTTGTCAATCCAGGGTCGTTGCTAAAATATGCAATGTAATGCAACTCGATAATGCACGACACACAACATAAACAACAAAACCACGTTGCCAGGCATAAGCCTATATCACAATTCTTTACCAATAAATAGATGTAAACATCGTCACTGAAACATCCTACAACTTCGCATAAATCAACAACAACATACAATAATAATACACTTCAATGAGAGTTCACAAACAAAATAACAACAACGCTAAGATAACTTCACGGCTAAGTTAACTCTAACATAGCAAATACTAAGTTATCCTCCAGAAGTTCAATTCCTTCTAGAGGCAATATCAGAAGTTTCTACTTCTAACCATCAGAACTTCTGCTTCTGACCATCAGAACTTCTACTTCTGACCATCACAACTTCTGGATATGAATTACTCTCAACAAAACTAGTTCTGCTATTTTATTCTGCTATGGCTATTTGTTTTGCTACACTGCTACATGGATAGATCAACTAATATAATTATTATATTTCACCACATCAATTCTAATTAGGCAATAGTGGTATCTGTTCATTATCCTAAGAGATTTCTAATCACATAAACAATTGTCAAAAACCATGTCTTGCCTTTATCGCCACATGACTACAAAGAAAAAGGAAAGATTGGTGTGAGGTGCCCACATAGTTCTTCCTCACAATTTTGGGGCGATCGTCTCCTTAACCCTTCATCTTCTTCATCGTTTCACCATAATACTACTTGTTCCTTAATACTCAACCCATAAACTTTTTTTTCCCACAATTACAACTTCTATCTACCAATATAGTTACACACATAATCACACCAACACAGTACCAGCAACAACAATAACAGACAACAATATTTTCAATACTGATCGATCAATTTCATCACAAAACATAGAATTTACAGTGAATTTATACAACCCTAAATCCCACATAAAAATCATCATATTCCCGATTATATAATTCGAACTCTACCCTTATCTGAATTTAACGGTCGCTCTAACTCCGATCGAATTCCTAACTTTCCGGCTCCGCTTGCACTGCTCGTATCCTCTCTTCCAAACCCTTGTGCCTCTTATGTTTGTTTGCTACGCAACCTAATTCTCATGCTACTATTTCCTTTTTATAACTATAATAATAACCAAATTAAATCTTTGTCTTAATGGGCTTAATTCTACACCTTCTTTTCTACTACTTCTAACACTCAATAGGCTCAAATAAAATAATCATTAATCTATACTTATTTCTAATATTATTTCCAATAATATTCTACAACAAAAATTAATTCATCACTAAATTAATTCCACTTCCGATAATTCACTTAATTAGTTCGACTATAATTTAATTAAATAATTAATTAAATTTTCGGGCATGATATCTTGCATGAAACCAAAAATCGCTCGCACACAAATCAAATTTCACAGATCTAAAATCTGATCCAACAAATCACATAATGCAAATCAAACTCTCAAATAAAAATTCATAATCACAAAAACGACAATCAACATTAAAATTTAAATCCATATTCTTATTCTCAAATTTCAACTTTAGTTTTCTGAACACGATGTTCTTATTGGTGAATTCATTGAAGGCCATTGATCACGGATCCTGAGACAACTACAAACAACAAATACCGAAATCAAATTTACGCCTAACAAATTTAGAATAACCGTTGCCACTATATTTGTGAAAACATTGTAATCTCCCAACAAACCGGAAAGGTGAGTGGACACATGATAAGGATACAACAAGGTTGAGGTCATTAGAAGTTCTAGAGCCGGTAAAACAAATTTTAAGTCTCATAGAGTGGAAACTCGTGAGTTGTAATTCATGGTTGATCAGGGCTTCATTAAGGTAGAAGCTAAAAAAGATAAAAGCATGAAACAAGTAATTTGAAACCGAAGTAAAACAAAATGTTGGCATCAGTACAATAGTTGTATGAAGCCAAATCTTTATGTTATTATATAACTCACGTTCTTGCTCTTACCTGCTAGGATACATAATTAACAGTATGGTCATGAAAATGATTATGAGAGTAGATAGTTCCAAGCCTACCTATAAGATGGGAACTTTGGAATCCCAAATGCGCAAGCATCTGGACATAATATGCATGGTTCAGGTGTTCCTGTTGAGGATCTACATCAACATTCAAATATTGTAAAGATTGGTATAATAGTCTGTAGAAATAAAAAACTATGAAACTGCACTGCAATAACATAATACAAACTATTCCTACTTGCATAGATGAGAAAACATGAATCTACAAAAGGAAAAAATACCATCAACCTGAAACATGAATCTCCATATGTCCTCACAACAAGGTTTTGTTAACCTACATTCTACAAAGATCTAAATATCATCACCTCAAAATATATAACATCAATCCAAAACAAAATAAAAAATATTTGACACCCTAAAAATCAAAGACGTTAAAAATCTAAAATCATCAAAGTAAATTTAAACCTTTCAGATCCAAAAGTAACTAGATTTTTGTTACAAATAACTTCTTTATCAACATGTTAAAAGAAAAAAAGAGACTTTCTCACGGTCTTTTCAATAGAAGCTATAATTTTTTTTTGTTGATTTTAGATGCGTACCAAGATACTTCTTCAAAACACCGACAATTTTGAGGGGCAAAATGAATGCCTGCCCCTCCCATGGTCCCCTAGCCTATAGATGATCCTCCTGCATCAATCTCTCTATCCTATCATGATGATCAAATGTAACCTAAATTCTTTCCCCATTAACTGAATGAGAATAAAGAGGCCAGCAATACAAATAGGAAAAGCTAGATTCCCTTCTCTAATTTTTATATCTAAGACAAATAAGATTTTCATATGCAAAGGAAATCTCTTTAAAATATATGGAGGATAATGTTACAAAATAATAAACTTGATTACTTCATCAGTATCTGTACTTCATAGTTTGCATTATAGACACAACACAACACAACACAACACAACACAAGCATGTTATAATATAACAGAAATCCCTCCTCATTCTAATTTATTTGTTACAAACACATTCTACTCTACACAGTACAACAATTGGCATTGGTGGTTTGTCTTTGCAATCCAATAAAATTTAATCAATTATGTGAACAAATTAATAATACACATGGACAACAAATACTAGGTCATGTAAAACTTAGTGTAAATACAGATATACGTCGATGACAGAGCTGTGTTTCTGAATAAGCAGCAGCTATCTTCTGTGTATTCTATTCTGTTTTTTCATCTTTCTCGACTGGCCTCAAAGCAACCTTGTGTGTCAAGTAGACATGGCATTGATCAGGCGTTTAAGTCTTCTTTCTTAAGTGATGGAAATAAACAGCAATGATATCAAGAACACTGATTTTTCTGAAAATCTTCTGCTGATAATAAACCATTGATAAGGCGTTTAAGTCTTTCTGCACCAGGGCCGGGTCTAAGTTCAGTGATATTTTTTACAAAAGAATATGATTTGGTGATGTTTGGATTCACTTGACTGAACCATGTACCAGGCACATAACCGTGGACATTTCGTCCCAAGAGTTCGATATCAATTTTATCTAAGAGAGGCTCGTTCCTGCCAAATTTTCGACCGAAAGGAGCATTGCTGTCTATCATACTCTGGTAGTGATCAGCTGTAAGGAAATGTGGGTGTTGTTTGGGAGGATTGTCCCATGATATGAAGTGGAGGTCGTGGTTTACAGTAGTGTTACGAAACTCCTTGGCATTACAGATGACCGTGTGGAAATATCCTTCCGGGGAAGATAGAAAGTTGGCATAATACATCAAGACTATTCTAGGTAAGTTGTCCCATCCCCATAACATGTATTCAACGAATTGGCGAGAGAGCATCATCCATGCAGAACCTAACAAAAATCATATAGCACAACGTAAATCCTAAGCTTGAAATAATATAAAAGGAGCTGCAGTCGAAAATGTAGGTACAATTGGTCGAACTTCGTTACAAAACATCACATGTTTCTCTGTTTGTGTTCGCAGTTAAGTTATTCACAATTTTCTAATATACTACTCAACTTATGCAAGGAATAGATGTCTCATACTACCAAAACATTCAACAAATTCGAGATAACAAACCAATCAAACTGGTGTGAAGAAAACTAGGAAATATGAGATTGAATCAAAACAAAATGCCCAAGAAACCAGGATTTCTCACCTGTAAACAGCTTATACGCCGTCGGAACACTTCTTTTCTCCGTCACCCAAAACACATCAGATTTATTGACGCTATACAGCGCCGGATCAATTATGACAGGCTTGGCTCTCTGATCTCTATCAAAAAACAAAAACAGCAAAGAAAAGATAAGTCCAACATTCCACAAAATTACAAACTTAATTCAATTCATGACGGAAAAACCAATTAAATCACATTAAAGTAAAAGAACATAAGAATTAGCAACATACTCCTTCCATCCAATATCACTAGTATGCTCAATGAAGTTAAGGTGTCTTGGAATAGATGACAATGTATGTAACAGATCTGTTAAAAAAAAACATCACTAAGTTACAACAAAAACACAAACAAAAACAAAACAAACATTGCATTGTTTCATTAGCCGACAAACATAAACTTGAAAGGCTAAAAAAGTAAAAATTGACAAACCATCTTGAGTGAGCAAGGGATAATCAGAAGCACTGAGATTAATAAACCAATCCCAATGACCAGCTTCTTTGAACAAAAGTGCGGCAGCATGAAGAGTATTAGTAACCATAGTAGGACCTCTATAAGTAACCAAATTCGCCTTCACAATCATCATAACATTACCCAATTCAGCAAAAAGAGGTTCATTTCTCACAAACTCAGCAAGTTCCAATCTTTCTTGCAGAGAAGCTTCTAAATCCAAGTGGACAGCGTATTGGTTTCTTGGATGGTAAAGGGCCTTAAGGGTTCTCTTCAAGCTCTCTCCGTCACCAGCTGAGCCTGAGATCAAGTAAGCGATCCTTGGAAGTGAGTTGATGGGTGAAGTTGAAGATACGGTTAGCTTTGATTCGACGAAGTGAGGTGAGTTTTGGGTTGTTCTGGAACGGGAGAGGTAGAGTAAGGATGAGGAATCGGAGGAGATGAAGATGGAGAGGAGGATGAGGAGGGTGGTGAGGAGGAGAGAGAAGATGAGTGGTGCAAACCATTTTTTCTTCTTGGGTTGTTTGGTGGTTTCCATTGGAGAGAGAGAGAGAGAGAGAGAGAGAGAGGTGTGTGTTTTGGGGTTGAAGAAGGTATCTAGAGAGAGAAAGTGAGGAGAGAGACAGAGAGAGAGAGAGAAGTTGTCTTGTGTTTTCTGTCTCCAGCACAAAGAGAAGTTGAAAGAAAAAGTTTATCGGTGGAAAAATGTGATTAATCATTTAAAGGAATTAATGAAAGTAGTTAAGATATTTTCTTACACTAAATATTAAATACACTCCATCTTTCCATTATTATAAGATCCGTTGTTTGTTGAGGTTTTCATTTAGTACTTATGCTGTAGATAAATGAATTAAATTAATACAGAAATATTATACTACATTCATCTTTTATTATAAGTCGCGTTATACTTTTTATATATATTAAAAAATTAATAATTATTATATAAAAATAAGAAATTATAAAAAAATTTATAAAATTATTTTTAATTAGTGATATAGGAAAGATACATTACATAATTCAAAAAACAGAGAATAATAAATATTTAAAGGTAAAATAAAAAAAAATGATATTAATTATTTATTAGTATTGCAAAGTGATTTATATTGTAATACAATTTTTTTTTAAAATGACTTATTATATAAATCAGAGAGTAGTAAAATATAAATAAAGAACATGTACTACAGTAGTAGATAAATTTATAGGCTTTTTTTAATAAAATGGGTAATAGTTTGTTGAAAAAAATTTATAATAATAATTTATTTGCTTGTGAAGTATTTTTTACATTTTCGATGTAATTGATGAATATTGAACAATTGCACTAAAACTCACCAGAATAATGAAACAATAAATAAGATTATCTTATCTGTAATTTAGAACTAGATTATATATGAGTGTACGTTAATTTATTTTTTATCGAAATTTTAATTGTGATTAATATATTTTATTTTAATAAATATGATTAGTTAAATTACATTTGTAATACTTTATTTTAAATTGTATATTTTAGAAAATCAAATAAAATAAATATAAATTATGTTATATATTTTTTAAAAAAAATCTTATCCACGTATTTTTATGTAATTATACGTAATGCTATTAAGACAATTTATTAGAATTTTATTGAAAATATATACATTAGAGTATAAAAAAATACACAATTCAAATAACTTAAAATATACATCATATTTATTGAAATGATTTGAGACTATACATATTAAAATATTATATATGAAATGATCTTATAAATTTAACTCTATTCTGACCCTATCATATTATGATGAACACTTTGATTTTATATTTTTATTAAAAATAAGTATTTGTAATTATATATAATTCATTTTATTTTTTATGTATATTTAGTTTATTTGTAATATTGATAGTGTCAAAATTAAGACATTTATTATTGATATTATTAAATTTTATAATAGTCTCATATTTAATATTTTTTATAAAATAATTCAAAAACTATTTTACCATCTTTCATATTTTTATCTCGTACTAAAATGAATTAGTTATCCGATTAATATGATTTTAATCTAAAATATATTTGTTATTATAATTATTATAGATAATTCATATAATTGAAGAGGTGGAAGTAAAATATAAGTCCGTATAATTAAAAATAGTTTATATTTTCCTCTTAAATATTCAGTTAATTAGTATTTTTTATAATGCATAACTTAAAATATTTATTATTGTCATTAATAAATTTTTTAAATTTTTTAAATATTTTTTCATTATAATTTTTTATTAGCCATCATATATTTTAAATATTTTCTTATTATAATTTTTTATTAGCTATCATATATTTTATTTTTGAATGATGTCGTCGATTTACATTTGTGCTAGTCTTATCATTTAACAAAATATTATTACTAATATTTTGAGATATTAGACTATAAATATATATATATATATATATATATATATATATATATATATATATATATATATATATATATATATATATATATATAGTATAGATAAATATGAGTATCTTGAATTATATAATTGAAAATCAGTGAGAATATTATTAAAATTAAATTAAAAATTTAATAGGGGTGATAATTGTATTAATTATGAGTAATTTTGTTAGGATAGATAATTATAAAATTATTGTAACATAGTATGTCTTTTGGAATAGAAGTTGAAGTGAGAATGAACAATTGTGCAAAATTGTTGTTAGATTCATTTCTAAGAGTGACATATAAGATTTTATTTGAGGTGGCAAAATAGAGTCATATGACATATGAAATAGTCTCACATTATATAGAAATATGAAGACTTAAGTATATATATATATATATATATATATATATATATATATATATATATATATATATATATATATATATATATATATATATATATATATATATATATATATATATATATATATATATATATATATATATATATGAGAGAACTCACTCACCTATTACTTTAAGGTTTTATGTAGATAAGTGGTGTGTCTCTTACTCATTGGAGCTTTTGGCTAGAGGTGCATTTTTTTATTTCAAATGTAAAGCAAACATATACTACTTAGTGTATGTTTGGATTGACGGTTGGGAGAATTGATTTTGAAAGAATTGAGTTTGATAGAATTGATTTATCAAAATGGATATTATGTTCTATTATTTAAAATTATATTTCATTTCTATTAAATAAAATTATTTAAATTTGCATCACATAATTAATTATATGATTATTTAAATTTCCAGCACATTATTAATTAATTAATTATATGATTATTTAAATTTGCATCACATTATTAATTAACTAATTAATTAAAATTTAGTGAAACTTAAAAATAAAAAAGCATACTCTATTAAAAAAAATTGTACTAATATACATATTTTAGTTTAAATTAAATATTTTATAATTTTTAACTTACTAACTAACAAATGTTGTAAAAAAAAAAGTAAAATAAAACTAGTAAATGCTCTGTGTTACATAGCCCAAACCCTTAGAACCAACCAAGTAATGGGCTTTGAGAAATAAAACTAAGAGCCCGGAATTTTTTGAAACATGTAAGAGAGTAAAAAATTACACCAAAATCGTCACTATTCATTGCCATATTGAATTAAGGAAATTGGTCGACAACTTTGTAGGAAAATGAAAATAAATAAGTATGGGTAATTTAGGAAAATATATTTATCATTAAAATTAAAATTCCAAAATTGCTTTTAGTTATGCAGAAATTAAGATTTGTGGCTTTGAAAAAACGTGAGTTAGCACGTTTAGCCACTCACGCTTACAATTATTCAAACATAAAAATATATAAAAAATCACGTTTAAATCCTTAGACTCACGCTTATGGCCACAAATTTATTTTTACAAATTCTTAATTATAATATATTTTTATAAATTTATTTATTATACTATTTTTTTAGAGATATTATCAGTGCATATAAGATTTTAAAAATAATGTTATATTATGAAAAGAAAATGAGCAATTGTCTTATAATTAAGAACTGATGTATTAGTAACGTGCAAAACATAACTAATATCAATGGAGATAAAATGTTGACATTGGAGATGAAATTGAAATTTCAGCTGATGGTGGGGAAAACACAAAACACAAGCAATATATAAAAATTAACTATTTATTTATATTTAAGACCGAAATATTTCCACCTAAAATTAATTACAATCAAAGCAACATTTTATAGCTTTTTAATTTTGGCCAAAATCAATTATCATTAAAACCTTTCACAAACAAAAGATAAATATAGTGTGTCCCAATTTATCAATCTTGTCCATCCTCCCATACCAACTCTAACAAAGGGAAAATAGAGAGAATAGGAAAAATCATTGAAAACCTAACTTAAAACACCTTTTCAAAAAGAAAAACATAAAACAAAGAAAGATAAAAAGCTTAGATTTTTTTACAATGTTTTCATTTGACATCCTAACTTGTAATTGAAGCAAGAATTTTAACTGCACTTCTTGGACGTGTATTTAGTGAGTATGTTTGGATTGATGGAACTCGACGGAATAAAGCGGAATGGAATGAAATATTATTATGTTCTATTGTTTGGATTGGCAAAAAGAGGATGACATGGAGCGCAATGAAATGCATTTCATCCTATTCCATCCAAATTTTCATTTTTTGTTCCATCTAATTTAGGGTGTATGAGATGGAATGAGACATTTTAAGTAAAATAACCAAACAATGGAGTGGTATTTATATTCCATTCTGCTCCATTCCATTCCGCTTAGTTATGTTCCATTACGCTTCGCTCAGTTGTGTTCCATCAATCCAAACATAGCCTATAACGCAAATCTCTGCCCATTTCCCCAATTTTCAGCAGTTAACTTTGCTTATTTGCTGCCATTTGTTTTTTTTTAAAAAGGTCAAGGCCCTTGGCCAAGAAATATACTCCCATAAACATAGAATAAACTTACACAAAAATCAGGGACGAGAAAATGATTAGAAAAAGCTTGCAGAACAAGCAAACTTTCGGATTCGAGCAAAAAATGAGTCAAGTTGTTTTTGACAGCCATATCGGTCGCCATCATTGCACCTAAAAATTCTGCTTCTATAACATTACTTCTTCCAATAAAATTATAAAAGCTTCCAACGTGATCACAATTCGAGTTTCTAAACATTCTCCCACAAGCAGCTAAAGCAGGAGTACCAACAACATACCGTCTGAGTTACCCTTGATCTAACCCAACGGCGAAGGCTGCCACAAAATGTCTTTTACGCAAGGAGGACTAGCAGGAGAAAACTGTATAGAAAGACTTTTGAAAATGACAAACTCTCGCATACAAGTGTTGTCAATGGAAGGAAACTGAGTGATAACTAAGTTACTGAGAATAAGCTCTTTATACTTGTTCCAACTTAAAATAATGTCCTTGAATTTACTTTGATTGCACACAAACCATATGCCACTGATGATTTGAATAATGACAACAACAATCATCATTTTACCAGACTTGGACCAACCTTGGTTTATAATAAACCAACAATCATGCATCGAATTAATAGTCGGATATCTAGTTACAATAGAAGAAAACCATAACCAAATATGCTTGAAAAATATGCAATCAAAGAAGATATGTTGCGTCGAATCACCTTGTCGGTAACATAAGCTGCAAACAGAGGGAAGAAAACACACCCTTGAGAAGTTATTTTCATCCGTTGGCAGCCTATTGTGAGCACAACGCCAAAACATAAAAGATTTGGAAGGAGGAGTGAATTTGTTCCAAACCAGCTTGTAACGCCCCGTTTTATTTAATATTATATTATATTAATATTTTTGAGTTACCGTTTGACGATTGTTTTGGCGACGAGAATTTTTATATTAATCGATATATCTATTAATATATTTGGTGACGTTTCGTTCGGTCCGGTTTTTATTCCGTTCGGTAAAATATTATTCGGACCGATATTTAATTCCCCGAAATTATTTTAATTAATTGAGTTAATAATATTATTAGATATTATTAAGGTGTTAATTAATAAGAATAGATAGGGGTGTGAGGGTTAATTGATGAGGATTGGGTGTACACCCTTGGTTGCTAGTAAGAACACATCATAAAACACTTTTCCTCATTTCCTTCCATTTCACACAAAAACCTAACATAGAAACTTAGAGAGAAATAGAGGGTTTTGGAAGAAGAAGAAGAAGAAGAAGAAGAAGAGCAAGAACAAGCTTGAAGTTTGGATTTGTTGAATCATCAAGAATCATCCAAACACTTGAGGTAAGGGGTTTGATCTTCCATTTCATTATAGTTAGGGTTTGGTAATATATTTTGAATTTGGGGAAAAATTGATAGGTTGACTCATGAGCTTTGGTTGAATCATTGATCAAATAACTTAGAAAGGTTGGGTTAGGAGTATGGATTGTTGGTGTTTTATTGCTAGTTGTAGAAACTAGAAGTTATGGAATGAAGAATATAAGAAAACTGAGAAAAACCAGAAAACTTAAACATACAGTAAACTGTTGAAGAAGATGAATTGAGAACCGTGGGGCAAGGGAGGCGCCCACCTCCCATGGAAGGCGACCGTCCCCCCTTAAGGCGCCCGCCCCCTCCCTTTGTTCACCTTGGGACGTTCGTCCCTGTAGTTGTAGGAAGCAGCAATGAAAATTGGTTTTCTGTGTTTTTATGTTCTGTTGTTTTTCTGTTTCTGCATAATTATAGTTTTTGCATAATTTTTCCTTTAGCCTCTGTTTCTTCTAATTTCCTCAATTTCATATACTACTAGTTAGTATTAATAAAATATAATTAGGACATAAGTTAGCCGATTAAATTTGGAACCCGATTATGTTCCGATTTTCCGATTTCTGTAATTTCGGCGACGGAGCAAGTTGCTCCGAATTCAACGAAAATTGACGTGCTAGCTAAGTTCGACGTGTAGAACTTAGTGGTGAGGTTAGTTTTTTGAAACTACGAGTTTTTATGAAATGACCCGAAATAGGCCAAATTACGGTTAAATTGAATCGGATTGCGTTTTAGTCAATTTAAGACATGTATGGACTATTCGATTGCGATCTTGATGATTATGATTAATGCAGGTTATTAAGAATGGCTTTCGCGACGATTATTGGTGTTTGACTATTTTTCCGTATTTGGAATTTGGTGAATTAATTGATAATGATGTGGTGTGATTAAACATGATGTTTGCGACGATGTATTTATTAATGAATACTTGATGATATGCGATGCGATGATATGTTTATCTTGATGTGGCTAAATATGGCGACGTGGAATTTATGTCAATTTTGATGAGCGATGATGATGTTTTGTTGTGTTGTTTTTATTGTCGAGTCACATACACTGCATTAGCGACGAGGGCTTTTATGCCAAGCGATGATGGGCTTTATGCCAAATGTTCCTAATTATGGACAAAGCGACGGGTACCATATGCATAACATAGTTGTGTCTCATGGAGTCGGTTATGTTTATGTTTGAGTTGTTTGGCGTTGGGTTTTAATTGATGGATTATGTTGAATTGCGATGATATATGATACTTTGTGTTGATACGAGTATAATGATTATGTGACGAAGTTAAAGTGTTAATTTTATACATTAAATGCTAAATTAAAGTATGTAAGCTTTTAATATATGTTGACATACTCTTATTAACTTATATCAATTATAATTCCAAAACTATTTATATATTTTATCATGCCTTTAATTATATGTTTTGGAGTATCTCACCCTTTACTTGTTTCGTTGTTGCCTTTATATTGGTAACGTGCAGGTGATCCACGAGGATGATGAGGATTAGCTCGAGTCTCTTTATTTTGAGTCGCTCTGCTCTGATCGTAGTAACACTCGGGATTTGGGCGACGTTATTATTTTGATAGGATAGTTTATGTATACTATCTTATGATGTTATAACTTTATGTATAGATGATAACATAATGATATGTATATTTTGTGAACACATTCGTTGTGCTGTGAGTAGTCATATATTTATATGATGAATTATGATATGAATCGGTATATCCGACTTTTGATGTTTGTGATGTGCATTATAATACAAAGTGATGAAAACACGAATATGTGATGCCTCAATTTTGTTGGATGAAATTTTGAAACTCTGATTTTATTATTAATTACGAGGGGTAGAATTGGGGTGTTACATTAGTGGTATCAGAGCAGGTTGGTCTGTCCGACCAAGTTGTTGAGTTTGTTGTTGTCTAACAATCAAGTAATGTTATTTGTTGATTCTAATCCTTGTTTTGTTGTGAGCAGAAGTTGTTATGGCTGGAAGGAACGCTGGTAGGAATGATGAGGCTCTTGCTGCTGCTATGCAGGCAATAGCTCAGGCTTTCCATCACTCGCCGAATGCTGACGAGAATGTTGGGTATCGTAGTTTGGCAACCTTCCAAAGAGAGAATCCCCCTACTTTCCAAGGAAAATATGATCCTGAAGGTGCTTTAACATGGTTGAAGGAGATTGAAAGAATCTTCGTGTGATGGATTGCACTCCTGTGCAGAAGATCCGTTATGGTACTCATAAGTTAAGTGATGAGGCTGATGACTGGTGGGTTGACACCCGTCAGAGGCTTGAGGTTGCTGGTGAGGAAGTGAGGTGGGGAGTTTTCCGTAGGGAATTCATGAGGAAGTATTACCCAGAGGATGTTCGGGGAAAGAAGGAGATAGAGTTCCTTGAGCTGAAACAAGGGAATATGTCTATCACTGATTATGCTGCAAAGTTTACCGAGATGGCTAAGTTCTATCCTCACTATGATGGAGAGAATGCCGAGTTTTCTAAGTGCATTAAATTTGAGAATGGCTTGCGTCCTGAGATTAAGAAAGCGATTGGATATCAGAAAATTCTCCTTGTCAAAGTGATGTGAGAGCTAAGGAGAATGAGGTGAGATGTTTCCGATGTGGTGAAGTGGGTCATGTGACTCGTGATTGCAAGCATAAAGATGTGGTTTGTTTTAATTGTGGCGAGGGAGGTCACATTAGTTCTCAATGTAAGAAGCCTAAGAGAACTCAAGGAGCGGGAAAGGTGTTTGCTTTGTCGGGTGCTCCGACGGTAAACGAAGATGGTCTTGTTCGAGGTACTAGTTTCGTTAATAGCATTCCTCTTATTACTATTATTGATACTTGTGCTACTCATTGTTTTATTGCTGCTGATTGTGTTAAGAGATTGGGTTTCACTTTGTCATCTCTAGATAGAGATATGGTGGTTGAAGTTCTGGCTAAGGGAACGGTTACTACTTCTTTTGTGTGTGCAAGTTGCCCTTTATCAATCTTTGATAGAGACTTTATGGTGGATCTTGTTTGTTTACCGCTTGTTGGGTTGGACGTGGCTCTGGGTATGGATTGGTTGAAAGCTAATTATGTCCATATCAATTGCTATGATAACACTGTGAGGTTTTCTTCCTTGGTGGAAAAAGATCAAACTATGTTGATGTCGACGAAACAATTGAATGAGTTCATGAAAGATGAAGCATTGGTTTTCTTGTTGATGACGACTCTTTCTATGGAGAGTCAATCTGTGATTGCAAACTTTCCGGTGGTGTGCGATTTTCCCGAAGTATTTCCTGATGGGATTCCTAATGCACCTCCAGAAAGAGAAGTTGAATTTTATGTGGATCTTGTCCCTAGTACCAGACCTATCTCTATGGCGCCATACAGGATGTCCGCATCTGAGTTAGCAGAATTGAAAAGCCAATTAGAAGATTTGCTCGAGAAGAAGTTTGTTAGACCAAGTGTGTCGCCGTGGGGAGCTCCTGTGTTATTGGTGAAGAAGAAAGACGGTAGCATGAGACTTTGTATTGATTATCGTCAGTTGAATAAAGTAACTATCAAGAATAGGTATCCACTTCCTAGAATTGATGATTTGATGGACCGATTAGTTGGCGCTCGCATGTTTAGCAAGATTGATTTGAGATCGGGTTACCATCAAATAAGGGTGAAAGAAGAAGATGTTCATAAAACTGCTTTCAAGACGAGGTATGGACATTACGAGTATTCGGTGACGCATTTCGGTGTCACTAATGCACCGAGAGTATTCATGGAGTACATGAATCGTATTTTCCATCCTTACTTCGATCGTTTCGTGGTTGTTTTCATTGATGATATTCTGGTTTATTCTAAATCGGAAGAAGAGCACGCAAAACATTTGCGCATTGTGTTAGAAGTTCTGAAAGAGAATAAGCTTTATGCTAAGTTGTCAAAGTGCGAGTTCTGGTTAAGTGAAGTGAGCTTTTTGGGGCATGTCATTTCTGGTGATGGCATTGCGGTTGATCCTTCTAAGGTTGATGTTGTGTTAAGATGGGAAACTCCTAAGTCTGTTACTGAGATTAGAAGTTTCTTAGGTTTAGCTGGTTACTACAGGAGGTTCATTGAAGGTTTTTCTAAGTTGACACTTCCTTTGACAAAGTTGACTTGTAAAGGAGATGCTTTTGTGTGGGATGTCAAGTGCGAAGAAAGTTTTGTTGAATTGAAGAAAAGGTTAACAACGGCTCCGATCTTGATTCTACCTAATCCTGAAGAACCGTTTGTTGTTTATTGTGATGCTTCTAAGATGGGTTTAGGTGGTGTGCTTATGCAAAATGGCAAGGTGGTTGCTTATGCTTCTAGGCAATTGAATATTCATGAGAAGAACTATCCTACTCACGATTTGGAACTTGCAGCGGTTTTTTTTGTTCTTAAGATTTGGAGGCATTACCTTTATGGTTCTAGATTTAAAGTATTTAGTTACCATAAAAGCTTGAAGTACTTGTTCGATCAAAAGAGCTTATTATGAGGCAAAAGCGGTGGCTTGAATTGTTGAAAATTATGATTTTGGATTGAATTACCATCCTGGTAAAGCTAATGTGGTGGTCGATGCTTTAAGTCGAAAGACTTTGCATATGTCACTTTTGATGATGAAAGAGTTGGAATTGATTGAGCAATTTAGAGATATGAGTCTTGTGATAGAAGTGACGCCGAAGAGTGTTATCTTGGGAGTGTTGAAGATCAATAATGATTTCCTTGATAGCATTAGAGAAGCTCAGAAGCTTGATGTGAAACTTGTTGATTTGTTGGTTGGTATTGGAAAAACTGAAAATAAGATTTCAAGTTGGAAGCTCAGGGTGTTTTGAGGTTCCGAGATAGGATTTGTATTCCTGATGATGTGGATTTAAAGAGAATGATCTTGGAAAAAAGTCATAGAAGCAATTTGAGTATTCATCCCAGAGCGACCAAAATGTATCAAGATTTAAGGAAACTCTTTTGGTGGTCGGGCATGAAAAGAGAGGTGGCCCAGTTTGTTTATGCTTGTTTGACTTGTCAGAAGTCTAAAGTGGAGCATCAGAAACCTGCAGGGTTGATGCAACCGTTAGAGATCCCGGAATGGAAATGGGATAACATTTCTATGGATTTCGTAACGGGGTTACCGAATACACCAAGAGGACACAATGCGATTTGGGTGATTGTTTATAGGCTTACGGAGTCGACTCACTTTATTCCTATTAACATCACTTATCCCGTATCGAAATTGGTGGAGATTTATACGCATGTGATTGTTGGATTACATGGTATTCCTTTGTGTATTATTTCGGATAGAGATCCGAGGTTCACTTCTGAATTTTGGAAAAGCTTGCAAGAGGCTTTAGGTTCTAAGTTGAGGTTGAGTTCGGCTTATCATCCTCAAACTGATGGTCAGACGGAAAGGACGATTACATCGTTGGAAGACTTGTTACGAGCATGTATTCTTGAACATGATGGTTCATGGGATACATATCTTCCTTTGATTGAGTTTACTTATAACAACAGTTTTCATGCTAGTATTGGAATGGCGCCGTTTGAGGCTTTGTATGGTCGGAGGTGTGGAACTCCTTTGTATTGGCACGAGTCGGGTGAAAGTGTGGTGCTTGGACCCGAGTTGGTTAGAGAGACTACTGAGGCGGTGAAGATGATTAGAGAAAAGATGATAATTTCTCAAAGTCGACAAAAGAGTTATCATGATAAAAGGAGAAAAGACTTGGAATTTCAAGATGGTGATCATGTATTTTTGAGAGTTACTCCTACAAACAGCATTGGGCGAGCATTGAAGTCGAAGAAGCTAACTCCTCGCTTTATTGGTCCTTACCAAATTACTAGTAAAGTGGGAAAAGTGGCTTATAGAGTGGCGTTACCGTCGAATCTTTCGAATTTACACGATGTATTCCATGTGTCACAACTTCGGAAGTATGTTCCGAATCCTTCGCATGTGATTGAGATGAATGATATTCAAGTTCAAGACAATCTTACGGTGGAAACGATGCCTTTGAGGATTGAAGATCGTGAGATAAAGTCTCTTCGTGGAAAAGAGATTTCCTTGGTCAAACTTGGTTGGATAGGAGCAGTTGGTGAAAGCGCGGCGTGGGATTTGGAAAGTAAGATGCGGGATTCCTATCCCGAGCTTTTTGAGTCAGGTAATTTCGAGGACGAAACCTTTTAAGTGGGGGAGAGTTGTAACACCCCGTTTTATTTAATATTATATTAAATTAATATTTTTGAGTTACCCTTTGACGATTGTGTTGGCGACGAGAATATTTATATTAATCGATATATCTATTAATATATTTGGTGACGTTTCGTTAGTTCCGGTTTTTATTCCGTTCGGTTCGATAAAATATTATTCGGACCGATATTTAATTCCCCGAAATTATTTTAATTAATTGAGTTAATAGTATTATTAGATATTATTAAGGTGTTAATTAATAAGAATATATAGGGGTGTAAGGATTAATTGATGAGGATTGGGTGTACACCCTTGGTTGCTAGTAAGAACACATCATAAAACACTTTTCCTCATTTCCTTCCATTTCACACAAAAACCTAACATAGAAACTTAGAGAGAAATAGAGGGTTTTGGAAGAAGAAGAAGAAGAAGAAGAAGAAGAACAAGAACAAGCTTGAAGTTTGGATTTGTTGAATCATCAAGAATCATCCAAACACTTGAGGTAAGGGGTTTGATCTTCCATTTCATTATAGCTGGGTTTGGTGATATATTTTGGATTTGGGAAAAAATTGATAGGTTGATTCATGAGCTTTGGTTGAATGATTGATCAAATAACTTAGAAAGGTTGGGTTAGGAGTATGAATTTTTGGTGTTTTATTGCTAGTTGTAGAAACTAGAAGTTATGGAATGAAGAATATAAGAAAACTGAGAAAAACCAGAAAACCTAAACATACAGTAAACTGTTGAAGAAGATGAGTTGAGAACCGTGGGGCAAGGGAGGCGCCTACCTCCCATGGAGGGCGACCATCCCCCCTTAAGGCGCCCGCCCCCTCCCTTAGTTCACCTTGGGACGTTCGTCCAGTTGTAAGGCGAGATGAAAATTGGTTTTGTGTTTTATGTTCTTTGTTTTTTTCGCATAATTGTAGTTTCTGCATAATTTTTCCTTTAGCCTTTTTTTCTTTTAATTTCCTCAATTCCTTATACTACTAGTTAGTATAGATAAAATATAATTAGGACATAAGTTAGCCGATTAAATTTGGAACTCGATTATGTTCCGATTTTCCGATTTCGATAATTTCGGCGACGGAGCAAGTTGCTCCGAATTCAACGAAAATTGACGTGCTAGCTAAGTTCTAAGTGTTGAAAGTAGTGGTGAGGTTAGTTTTTTGAAACTACGAGTTTTTACGAAATGACCCGAAATAGGTCAAATTACGGTTAAATTGAATCGGATTGCGTTTTAGTCAATTTAAGACACGTATGGACAATCTGATTGCGATGTTGACGATTATGATTAATGTCGGTTATTAAGAATGTCTTTCGCGACGATTATTGGTGTTTGACTATTTTTCCGTATTTGGAATTTGGTGAATTAATTGATGATGATGTGGTGTGATTAAACATGTTGTTTGTGACGGTGTATTTATTAATGAATACTTGATGATATGCAATGCGATGATATGTTTATCTTGATGTGGATAAATATGGCGACATGGACTTTATGTCAATTTTGATGAGCGATGATGATGTTTTGTTGTGTTGTTTTCATTGCCGAGTTACATACATTGCATTAGCGACGAGGGCTTTTATGCCAAGCGACGATGGACTTTATGCCAAATGTTCCTAATTATGGACAAAGCGACGGGTACCACATGCATAACATAGTCGTGTCTCATGGAGTTGGTTATGTTTATGTTTGAGTTGTTTGGCATTGGGTTTTAATTGATGGATTATGTTGAATTGCGATGATATATGATACTTTGTGTTGCTACGAGTATAATGATTATGTGACGAAGTAAAAGTGTTAATTTTATACACTAAATGCTAAATTAAAGTATGTAAGCTTTTAATATATGTTGACATACTCTTATTAACTTATATCAATTATAATTCTAAAACTATTTATATATTTTATCATGCCTTTAATTATATGTTTTGGAGTATCTCACCCTTTACTTGTTTCGCCGTTGCCTTTATATTGGTAACGTGCAGGTGATCCACGAGGATGATGAGGATTAGCTCGAGTCTCTTTATTTTGAGTCGCTCTGCTCTGATCGTAGTAACACTCGGAATTTGGGCGACGTTATTATTTTGATAGGATAGTTTATGTATAGTATCTTATGATGTTATAACTTTATGTATAGATGATAACATGATGATATGTATATTTTGTGAACACATCCGTTGTGCTGTGAGTAGTCATATGTGTCATACCCCAAAATTTACCCTCTTACTTCTCAAGACATTCCACATATCCCTACTCAAGGATTTCACAAGGGTTGACCAGACAAACCCTCTCCTAAGCAATCAACCCAAACTAGGGTTTGACTATCCTCAAGCCAAGGTGAGCTTCCAACATTTCCAGTGGTCATCATGCCTCATCATATGCTTCAAAGAATCTCCATATCAAGTTTGAAGCCTTACAAGTCAAGTTTCCTCATACAATTGCTCAGATGGTTGAAAATCAATTGTATTGGACAAAAAGTTAACTGTGGTCAACATACAGTAAAACTTCATAATTTTTGGTCAACATCAATATTTTGAAGTAATATTCATCATTTGATCAAGGGTTGATCATGATTCATCAAGAAAAGTCAAGATTTGATCAAAAGTCAAAGTTTACAAATTAAGGATTTTGAACAAAAAGTCAACAGAATTTTGACCAGGCATAACTTTCACATACTTTATTAGAAATTTTCCCACAACAGCTCATTTTAAAGAGAATTCAATTCTCTACAACTTCATGTCTCACAAGCTTGGGCAGAAAATGCTTCATTTGGAAGTTATGGATCAAAACATTACAGGTCCTTTTCAAAGTCAACAAAAAGTCAACTTTTTGTAAAGAAGTGTTCATGAGCATGGAAACTCCAATGAAGTTGAAACCAAATATGCTGTTTAGAGGACATCTTGAGATTTCTAAAAAGTCCAAGAACACCCAAAAATGTTAAAAATTGAGCAAGATACACCTTGCACAAGTTGAGCATTTTTGAGGAGGTGCACAAAGAGAGATGCTTAGCAAATGCAAATATTTTTCAAATGGGCTTAAGATTTTTTGATCCAAAATTGATCTTGACATTCACACTCATTTCCACGCCTCCTTATTTTTTATTTTTTTTATTTTTGAATTAAATGGCTAAAATTCAAAATTAATTAAATAAAATCACAAAATAAGCGTACAAGATGCATGGAGCCAAAATTTGAATTCAAATTGTTTCTAGAAGGCCCAAGGATCATGGAAAAACGTGGGAAGGAAGGAAGAGACAAGATTTTCTTCATTTGGAAAGTTTTAAAAGCCATGTTTATTTGGTTTTGGAAATACATTGATGCCTTTGATTCTTTCCATCTATTTTGACTTAAATTCTTACTCTATAAATACCAAGCAACAGTGCCAGCATAAAAGGGAGGATTGATAGCCATCAGAACCAAACTCTCACTTCCAAATTTTCACAAAAAAAGTGCATTTTCGAATTTCTCTTTGCAGCCTTCCTCAAGGCCTTCCAACCACTTATTCTTATTCCAAACGTGAGAAAAGGTAAGAATGGATCGTTTTCCATGATCCATACACGTTGAAACCCTCTATCCATCCTCATCCGTTTGTACATATGGCATATTTTCGTATTTTCATTTCTAACGTGTTTTAATTCCTTCTAACATTGTCAATGTGATCAAAGACATAATAGGGCATGTTTGAACTATCGTGGTGAATTTTTGATGGCAGAATGGCCATCTGCCATTGTTGGGGTTCCAAAACGGTGAAGCTTCGTGTTGAACAATACAGGCAGTTTCAGATCATGAAAAGCCTTCCATTGGATTCGTAATGCCCTAAATATGTAATCTGGACACTTTTCTTTCATTCTTTGATCGGTTTTCGCAGGTTTCCAGAATCCTCCTGGCCGTAAAAGATGATCGGAGTTTAACTCCGGCATCGTTGACTTTCAAGAGACTTAGGCGAAGCGTGCGTGGAAATTCCCACCCTTCTGATTGGCTTGCATAACAATTACTAGTCCCCACACGTGTGTGTTTTAAAATAACTGATTTCATATATTCATTTTCTCTTATATATTTATCCAGGTGCATAAATGAACGGATGTATTACCGCCCCAGCGGTTTCTAGCATGCTCCTAAGTCTCTTGCCCTCTCTAAGGTCGCGGGTTCGAACCCCACCTTTTGCTCATGTTCTTTACAATTTCATATTTTCACACGATACCACATAAAAACAATTGGAGGCGTGATCTAACACCACGTGCAGTGTGGTTCAATGGTAAAGTTTTGAACCAATGACCTCCAGGTCACGGGTTCAAACCTCAGGAGGGCCAACTTAATTTTTTGCCACCTGTTTCTCTCACATTTTCCAATTTCTTTTATACTTCTTCACTTATTTTAATTTCTTTCAAAACAAAAACCAATTTAACTATTTTCTAAAAACCTAAAAAATGTTTAAATTTAGATTTAGGTTAATAAAACCTTTATTTAATTTTTAACACAAAAACATTTTCTTATTATTCACATTTTTAATTATTTTTTTAATTAAATGTTAATTAACATAGAATTAGATTTTCTACATTAAAATCAATTCAAAAATATCAAAAAATATTCTTTTCTTTGCAATTAGGATTCATATATTTCTTTTTGCTATCAGACATTTTTCCACAATTTATTTCTTTTATTTCGCATTTAAATATTAGAAATCGATGTATAGGTCGCAAATTTTTATTATGTAATAGCGTAGGATTTACTTTCCGCACCTTTACATTTCCTCCTTTACTTTCCGCACTCCTATATTATGTAACTGCCCCAAAGCCATGTAATAGCGTAGGACATTTACTTTTCGCAATTTACTTTCTGCACCCTACAAACTGCTAGTAACTAGGCGTGTATGGCAAGATAAAAACGAACGTAGATCACTTCTAATTCCAAGATAACATATCTGAATTTAACACACTCTTTTCACACATGCACCCCCTAGAGTATTCTCTCTCGTTGCCTTTCGAATAAATGGTCAAGTCCCTCGAACGTAGAGGTATCCTAGCACCGTTGCCTACAAACATATCATCATAAGTCCCTTCGAATCAAAGATCATAGTCCCTCGACGTGGCCTACGAAAACATGATCTTGTCCCTCGATTGTTGCCTACAAAAATTGATGATCGTCCCTTCGAATGTGCTAGGATACTCCTACAAGTTGCCTTCTATGACCATCCGATGTCCCTTCGAATGTCCCTTTTACATCCAACGAATAGGGTTACCTACCAACTAATGGTACGGATAACACTATTCTAAAGGAAAGTAAAACAACATGAAAACAACCGTTCTGAGTAGGTAATAAGACTTTTAGTTGCTTGCTCTATCAAAATATTTTTCACACCTCACACTTTTGTCAAAGTTAAAACACTTTTCAAAGCGAAACATTTCCAAACACTTCGTATACATTCTAGCGTGAATCATTACAAAGTCAAAGTGAAATGCCTTTTCAAAAAAACATTTTCAAACACACACACGAAAAGCAAATTTTTAAAGTGAGCTAAAAGCAACTAAGAGCCCGTAGATAACTACGGATGAAAAGGGGTGTTAATACTTTCCCTTTTCATAACCTTCTCCCTTACTCAGAATCTAACGAAGGTCTTTTCCTGTTCTTTTCACCTTCCCTTAATTGGATAAAAGAAAAGTCGGTGGCGACTCTTGCTATCCGCAACATTTGCGATAAAAAACAAAACAAATTCCAAAGTCAGTTCTCCCACCGTATTACAATATGTTTATATGATGAATTATGATATGAATCGGTATATCTGACTTTTAATGTTTGTGATGTGCATTATAATACAAAGTGATGAAAACACGAATATGTGATGCCTCAATTTTGTTGGATAAAATTTTGAAACTCTAATTTTGTTATTAATTACGAGGGGTAGAATTAGAATGTTACACAATTTGTGCCAAGAGACTCTGGGCAAAAATTCACTCACACGTGGAACTTGCACCAATTAAATAAAAGAAAAAATAAAATAAAATAGTGGATTTATTTTAATTAGTCCATGTGTGAGATAGAGATTTGTAGAAAGCCAATCTCTTTCCTCATTTCTTTTGTTTTTTAATATTTTTAACTAAAAAATAAAAAATACTCACTGTTTTTAGAGATACATCTTTAAAATTAATTGAACATTAAAATTACAATCAAAATAATTAAAGCTAGACTCAACATAATCGGTATAAATAGAGACATGATTGGACTTTAATTAAAGCCCGAGCATAATCCAATTGAAATTGAGATCTTATCGAAATTTGATTGGGTTCAATTGAGATTAGAAGGGTAATAATAAAATTGAGATTAGAATGATTAAAATGTAGAATTAAACAATAAAAAAATAAAAAAATAAAAAAATAAAAGTGATTGTTGAAGTTTAATTTAATGCACAAGAGAAACAAATGTTTACATCACAATGAAGTTTTTATATTTTACGGTAAAGTCTAATATCGAATTGCTTGGAATTAAGAGTGAAGGATTTTTTTCCCACTCTTAAAGTGTGACTTAAACTGCTGAAAATTTGAATGTTTCTTTGGTTGCATTTTAAATTCTTACATTCTTCGTAAATCAAACAACCATCTTATTTTTGGTAAATATTAGTTCGGAGATGTTTTGTTTTCACTTCAGAGTGGCCTAACTCAATATCTATCCGGACACATCATGTTTATTTGGTGTTTTTAAAATCACTACATTTTGTTGAGATTTATTTGAAACATGTGTCATATAACAAATACATCATTGAGTGGACGATACATTCCACTCACTTAATGAAAAGGATGGAAGAGTTCACCAAATTGAGTAAGCTTGAAAGAGAACCAAATAAGAAAAAGTCGAAAGAGAAACCAGTAATAGATTTATGGGGTGATGCATCTTTTGATGCATTTTAAATTGTAATCGATACACTTTTTAAAATACATTGTTATCAACGGTGTAATATTGATACGATTTAATACATAAGTAATATATATCTGACAATGATGGTTAAAATGTTGATTGTTTTTGTTTACAAATTTTATGGTTTACATCTTATGTGTATGTTTACACAGTTTCTACTATGCTAATTTATGATTTATGGGTGATTTCAGATATGCCTATTCAAATACACCCCATACTAAATAAACAAAACACAACAGGGTACTTTACGGATGTGCATATATGTAAACAATTTTTTTTTAAAAAAAATAGGGTGTATCCGGATATGCATATCGGAAAAGGGTCATGATGACATGATAAGATTTCTAAGGTCCAAAGTGATCCAAAACTTGTATAAATGTGGTGTTCCACATCCCATATTTTTTACAAAACACGCCACAATCAAAGAATGAATACATATCTCCACCTTGCATTTGTGTATTTCAATCGCGAATCCGCCACTTTAATTTAGGATCACCGAGGACACACATTTCTCCGATATGATATCCAAACTAAATAGTCTCCTAAGATATCTATAAAATAGAAGAATTCTCAAGCTCGCGTATCATTCAGCCTCGTTTGACATTGAAGGGGAGATACAATTCACTAACTTTGAACTTAAGACAAATGAATATTTAGAGGTTATGTGAACGCCATTATGCATCAAAGGGTCTGATTTAAGTGAGTGTGAAGATTGCGAAATCCGTCGAAGATATAATAAATATGTTGCAATGTCCCGAACTCTCATTTTTAACGATATCTAATGTTAAATTTATGTTAACAATTATCTATGTAATGTTAGGTTTTTTAATTTAATGTCAAGTTATTGTAGTTTCTAGATCTTTCTCTAATGTCTTTGTTTCTGGTTTAAAATATCGACGTCATTTTAGGATATGCATCTCCTAAATATATCAAATACTCGTTCAAAGATGCAAATCCGGACTAACATTAAGTATAATATGGATGACTCACTCATTTGTGTTCAATTTTGTGGGAAGTAGATGCGTTTAGAGATGCATCTCGAACTCTGAGAACATTTATAGGTTTTCACTAAGGGTTTGTGAGAAGGTATAGAGGTGGAAAAATAAATTCCCTTGAGAGTGGGGTGCTTGAGTTCCCTTTGGGCCTATAGAAAATAAGTGAAGCCTATTTAATCTAAGATAAGATGATATTGGAGATTTTGTCCTGCCATTCATTTCTGACACTCTCACAACTTTTCATAATATCGAAAATATCTATCAAATTGTATTAAAAAAGAGCCACAAAAGATACGACTGTGTAAGTAGAAAATCTTGTAGGATTAGAAAAATCTAGTATGCATTCTTGTTGATTTAAAAAAAATGATGTGTGGAAAAAACATATCGAAATTAAAAAAACACACTTTAGATCACTGAATTTCTTTCAAATTGTTGAAATATATGGTAGTGTAAAATCATCGGTTTTTTTAACAAGCTCATGCATTTATCATAATTTTTGATGGGGTACAAAAATTTAGATATTGTAATTTTCAAGAATTGAGATTTTACCAACAGTTTTGTACGACTCTGATTGCACAGACAAATGTTTGAGGTTTATAATAAATTCAAACTTGTATAAATAAGGATTGTGTGTTCTTTGTAAACATCTTAAAATGTCTTAATATTTATTTATGGTAGTTATGTCCTTCGACGATGTGAAATCTCTGATTGATTTTTGACTATCCGAGGATACCACGAGTCTTGTTGTTCGGAGATTCTTATTGGATAATCTGTTACCCCCACACCAAGAACAGAAAGATGGATAAGATCAAGTTTCATGCACCATGAATTGATATTGAAGAAAATGTGAAATACAACAACATTGAGCTGAAGGCTAACGACAATTTGAAGGTTCCATGGAGAACATATCATCGTAGGCAAATAAAGGGAGCGACAGAGTTTGATGCAACAATTACTAGATTTGTAAATAAGTTTTTGGTCCCTATAAATATCTCAAATTTCGTTTTTAGTCCCTCTAAAATTTTATTTTAAATAATGGTCCTCCTAAAAATTTAAATTTTAACTTTTGGTCCCTCCTGCAATTTAGCGACAATTTTTACAATTTAACGACGGTTTTTTATTTAGCGACAGTTTTTACGACGCTTTTAGCGACGCTTTTTTATTTAGCGACGAAATCAAAGACTATTTTAGCTACGATTTTGCCACGAGGGACCAAATGTTAAAATTTAAAATTTTAGGAGGACTATTGTTTAAAAAGAATTTTTAGAGAGAATAAAAATAAAATTTGAGATATTTATAGGGATCAAAAACTTATTTAACCCTCAAAAATATTATAAAGATGTTGAAACGTATAGAATCATCTAAAAGAGACTAAGTTTTATTATTTAATATTATTTTGTTAAGTTGTGTAGTTATTTATGTTAAGTTATATTAATTCTGAAATAATAAAAATAATAAAGTGATATCTAATAAATTGTGTGGTTCAAATGTCTGGATAATAATACAAATAATATATGATTAATAGAAGAAAAAAAATAGGGTTAAATATGTTTTTGGTCCCTCTAAATATACCAAACTTTGATTTTCGTCCCCCTAAATATTTTGTTTAAAGAATCGTCCCCCAAAAGTTTTCCGTCCCTAATTATCATCCCTGCCGTTTGTTTCACTTGGCACATATGTAACGTGAAATGACATTTCTTTTAGTTTTTCATTTATTTTTCTATTATCAAATCATATCCACGTAGGATATATGTTTGGAAAACCCTAATTTCAGAATTTCACTTTCACTCCCTCCTTTTCACCTTCTTCCTCGTTTCACTCCCTCCTTCACTCCTTCCTTTTCTTGTCTCCTTCTTATCCTGTTCACTCCTTCTTTTAACCTTTTCACCTCCTTGAAGGTAAGATAATTATTGCTTGACATTCTCCTTTTCATTCTCCTTTTCATTCTATTGCTTGCTTGTTCTATTTTGTAAATAATTATTGCATGTTAATAATCCTTGCGCTTATTGTGAGTGGTCCCATTTCTACTTTGCAAAGGAGCTTTTCGTGGTCCCTCGACAAGGAACTTGAGGTAGGTCCACATGTTCTTCACTATATTCCATTTTATTAAAGTTACGTACAAAAGTGTAGTATATTGGTAGGATATTAAGGGTTTTTTGGGCCCATGTTTGTTGTCAATGTACCTTCATTTTGTAGGGATGGTTTTCTTTAAGGTAATTTTTACACAAAGGGTTGTTTTGTTAAAACCGCTTGCTAAAATATGAGGGTGGGGATGCATATGCATTTAATGGTCAAGATAGCGAATGTTGGTCATTTTGATGCATGACCTTATTAAATCAATGGAACACAGGTTTGATTACAATGTAAGGATGTGGTGGAAACATGTTGAAGGTACCTTAGAAAATGATCTAAAACCATTTAAGGATGATGGTGATGCATTTGAGATTGCAGCCTTTATTCATGAATGCAAGCCTGAGATTGAAATATACTCTGAACAACTTCCAAGTAATGGGGCTGCAACTTTTATGGAGAATGTAAGAAAAAGGAAGAAGGGAAAACAATGTGAAGAGGTTATTGATAACTGTAGTGGTGATGATGGTTCCAGTGATGAGTCAGTTAAGGATGTTAAATTCGAGGATAGTGAAGAAGAAAGGATGAATCCTTTTGATGATGGTTTTGATGAGGGTTTTAATGACCATCCCGATAATGTGCCGTGATGATGTTCTTTGGTTGTAGTGAGGCGGTAAGACCAAATTTAATTACACGAGATGGGCAAGGAACATGTAATTGAAGAAGAGTATTTGGTGATGAGCTTGATAGTGGTCCTGAAGATGATAGTGATGATGATAGGCCAAGATTTTTAAGGTTCAATGATGGAGATGGAATTACAAAGGACTTTAGGTTCAAGGTGGGAATGGAGTTTTCATCACTAAGACAATTCAAGGATGCTATCTTGGAACATAATGTGTTGAATGGGAGGGAAGTTAGATTTCAGAAAAATGATGGTGTGAGATGTAGGGTGATTTGTAAGGAAAAATCTCAATGCAACTATACTGTACTATGCAGTAGAGTATTGACATCAACAACCTTCAGAATCAAGACATTGTATGTGATAACACGATTTTATATAGTATATTTGATTTAATTTTCATAAATAATGTTAGTATTTTTATTTAATTATTTCATTTTATTTCCATATTACGCTGGTATTTTTATTGTTTCAGGTATTTTATTTTAAATAAACAAATTGAGCAAAGTGAAGAAATTAAGAAGATTATTTAATTAAATGAGCAAGAAATGAAGAAAAGGGGTGTGCAAAGCAAAACAATGGAGCAAGAGTTATCAAAAGCCCAAAGCAAAACAATGGAGCAAAAGCCCAAAGCAAACAAAGCCAAACCCTAATTGCCACGCAAGAGAGTGAGACGCACGTCTCCACTCTCTCCACAAAGTGAGGCGCCCGCCTCGGACTCCCTCCTAAAAAGGAGGCGACCGTCCCCAAGGCCATGTCAGCCCTAGCAGTTGCGTGAGACGCCCGTCTCACGTGGAGGAAAAAGAGGAGGCTTTTTCGGACGACTTGGGCAGTTGGGAGTGAGATTCTTGAGGAAAAAGCTACGAAAATTTAGGAACAAGCAGTTACCTCCTACCACTATAAAAGGACCTCTCCAGTTCATTATTCAAGACACCGATTCTCAGCTTTATTTTCCCAGTTTCAAAGTTTATTTTTCCTGCATTTATTTTCCGTTGTAATTCAGAATTCAGAAGTTATTTTTCCCGCATTGTTTACATTCCTGTTGAAGAACCGAGACGTTGTACAGGTTACTTCCAGTTTCCAGAATTCTTTCCAGCATTTATTTAATTCAGGTTTTTATTTATATTGCTTTTATTTATTTACTTAATCAATTGCATGATATATATTTGTTTTGCCATGAATTTATTTATAAATGTTAAAACCTTTAATTTATTCATGTTTGTTTTTATGATTATGTCTGGCTAAATTATTTAAATATCGGTATGTAATGAGTTAATTTGAAAGTATCCGGAATAAAGGCTTGATTATATTTTATAAAATAAATACTTTTTCGATTTAGTTATCTAATTTATTTTGTAAAAAGGGTTTAGAAACCAACAGGCGAAAGTTTGAGGTTAATAAACCGACTAAGATTAGAAACCAACAGCGACAGTTTGAGGTTTAGAATCGGATAGTAGATACTAGGTATTGTTTTTAAAACCGACGACATTTAAAACCAATTAAATTTTATTTATTTTCAAAAGTAATTTTAAAATCGATGGGATAGAAAGCATACATTAGAGTTTAAAATTATAATCTACTTCAATAAATGACAGTTTGAGAATAGGTTTTAAATAAATACTTTTTTTGAAAAGAAATTATTATCATTTTCGAAAATAAGCTGGAAAACCGGATTCTTTAGGATTAACGAAATACATACCGATATTCGCCTTATTATTATTTTAATTAAAATTAAGTTTTATTGCCCAAAAATTCCCCAATTTATTTATTCGATAGCTATAGCTTTACAGAAGCTTAGATTACGTTAGTTCAATTTATAGTCCCTGGGTTCGATATCTTTTAAAACTACGCGATAGGGTATACTTGCGGTCTCGATTAATTTAGGCGATAAAGTCGCGATCAAGTTTTTGGCGTTCTTGGACTATTCAAGTTGATATCGTAATTTTATTACAGTATAGACTATAGCAACTATTTCTTTTCCTCTGTATGCCAAATACTCGCTCTCAGGCGCCTTTGCATATACCGATTCTGACGTCGGCGTTATCTTAGATTAAGAAGACGAATTCAAGAGTATCTAGAACACAACAATCTTGATCAACCAAACTTCCGCGTTGAAGAACTCAAGAAGATGGTCGATATAGCTCCTCCTGCTCCTCGTCCTCTTAAGGACTACATTCCTTCTCAGCGGAGCCTCATAATAGTATTCTTGCTCTGCTATCGCTCAAACGATTTGAACTAAAACCTTCGCTTCTTTCCGCCGTTCGAGAACCGGTTTTGGAGCTCCTACGGCGACCGAATCTTCATCATCGGTGTTTGTGCGATGCGAACCGAAAGCGAATGGTGTAAACCACGAGCGTCGATTGCGCTATTTCCTTTTCTCTCGAGAGCGAGCTCGCGCATGGCTCAATCTCTTCCTTCCAACTCAATCACCACATGGGATGAGTTGAAGAAAGTATTCTTGGCTAGATATTTTCCTCCAAGCAAAGCGCTATGCTCGAGCCAACATCAATGGTTTCGACAAAGGACAATGAATCACTCTTTGAAGCTTGGGAGCGTTATAAAGACATGCTTAGACTTTGTCCTCATCATGGTTTAGAAGAATGGTTAATCATCCACACGTTTTACAATGGTCTCTTGTATAATCGAGATTGACTATAGGCCTGCGGTGGTGGCGCGATGAATAAACCATATCTTTGAAGCAAAGCAACTTATCGAAAGCATGGCTCGAACCATTACCAATGGGGTATGGAGAGTTCTTGAGAAATCTCAAACTAAAGGTGCCATGGTTGAAGTGAATAGTGCGGATCAAGTCAACGCTAAAGTGGAAGCTCTCACAAAAGCTCGAGGAACTTACCGCTCCATGACTCATTCTGCAATTACTCAAACTTGCGACTTATGTGGTATTCAATCACATCTTGCTCCGAATGCCCACTTCTAACAGGAGTTCCAGTTGAACAAGCGAATTACGTTCGAATAATCCTTACTGACACATATAACCACAGTGGAAGAATCATCCTAACTTTTCCTACAAGAATAACAACGCGTTATATGCACCGACAAGCTCACGCTACACCACCGGTTACCCTAAAGCTATTCCAAATCACCCTAACAATGGTCCTAACACAACAAATGCTCCTAGGAAGTCTAATTTGGAAATCATGATAGAGCACTTCATTGCTACTCAAAACCAAACCAATAGTGCTCAAGCCCAGACTAATAAGGAAGTTCAAAATCAGAATATACACATTAATGAGCAAATGAAGCAGTTTTCTAACAAGCTTGATGCTTTAGCTACACACAATAAAATGTTAGAAACACAAATCTCTCAAGTAGCTCAACAACAAGCAGCTTCTGCTCTGCTGGTTCATTTCCTGGTCAACCTCAACCTAATCCCAAAGGACATGCAAATGCTGTTATCTTAAGAAGCGGAACAAAGTATGATGGACCTGTAGATCCCAGAAACAATAGCCCAGCTATGCAACAAAATTCCATCAAACCATAAAACTAAAGATAAACCAAAAAAATTGAAAGATAATAATGAAGATACCACACAAAAGGACGAACCTTATATACCCCACCACCTTATAAACCTCCTATTCCATATCCTCAAAGGTTAGTTAAAACTAAGAACGGGACAATTCAAGAAATTTGTGGATCTTACAAGCAACTTAATGTTACAATTCCTTTTAAAGCTATAACTCAAATGCCCTCTATGCTAAATTCCTTAAAGAGATTCTATCCAATAAGAAAAAGCTAGAGGATAATGAAACTTCTTTTGAATGTAGTGCAATTATTCAAGACACAATGCCTCCTAAACTCAAAGATCACGGAAGTTTCTCTATTCCATGTGTAATTGGCAAATTTGTCATAGACAAAGCTTTATGTGATCTAGGAGCCATTATAAGTGTGATGCCGTTATCCATCGCAAAACTTGATATGGGTGGTGAGACCAACCAAAATGTCCGCTTCAACTAGCAGATAGGTCGGTTAAATATCCTGCGGAGTACTTGAAAATATTCACATACGTATTGGCATTCTATATACCAATTTCATTATCATGGACATAAGGAGGAGAAGTTACTCAATCATTCTTGGAAGACCTTTCTTAGCCACGGTGCAATAATAGATGTGAAAAGAGGAAAACTTACTTTTGAAGTAGCGAAGAGAAAATCAATTTATCCTCTCTCATTCACAAAGCACACTGCAATAGATACTTGTTATTTCATGGATATCATCGATGAATGTAGAAAAGAAGTGAGCTTGAAAATACGGATAATCTGGATGAAAGTCCGGATAATAATATAAGTGAATGCTTAGCTATAGCACCGGATCCACACAAAGTTTAAAAACCTTCCTAGAACTCAAAACACTTCACGAAAATTTAAGGTACGAATTCCTAGATTCCAAACTCGAGCGTCCGGTGATAGTCAGCGAAAACTTGGAGAATCGAAAAAAACTTTCTGATTAGAAATATCCACAGCCTTAGGGTATAATATCACCGATCTTAAAGGAATAAGTCCCTCTCTGTATGCATCGCATTATGCTGAAAACGATTGCAAAACTTCAAGAGAACACGGAGGAGACTAAACCCGATTTTGAGCGAAGTTGTGAAAAGGAAGTATGAAGTTGTTAGCGAAATCATATATCCTATATCGATAGCAAATGGGTTAGCCATGCATGTTGTACCTAAGAAGGAGGTGTCACGATGATCGAAAATGAGAAAGGAGAAATCATAACTAAAAGAATCGAATCGGATGGAGAATGTGCATCGATTATCGAAAACTTAACAAAGCCACGAGAAAAGATCATTTCCCTTTACCATTTATTGATCGGATGTTGGAACGTTTAGCTAGACACTCTCATTTACATTTCTTAGGCGGTTCGGTTTCTTTCGGATACCTATTCATCCCGATGACCAAGATAAGACAACTTTCACATGCCCATTTGGAACCTTTGCTTATAGAAGAATGCCTTTTGGTTTATGCAATGCTCCCGCAACTTTTCGAGATGTATGATGGCAATATTGATTTTCGGACAATATTATGGAAGTCTTCATGGACGATTTTTCCGTCATGGACAAAGCTTTGAAGAATGTTTAGAAAATTTAGAAAGGGTATTGGAGCGTTGTGTGAAGGTTAATCTAGTGCTTAATTGGGAGAAATGCCATTTTATGGTACAAGAAGGAATTGTTTTAGGACACATTATATCCAAAGAGGAATTGAATTACGCTAAAATCGAAGTTATTGAGAACCTTGACCTCCAAAACCGTTAGAAATCCGAAGCTTTTGGGACACGCGGTTTCTACCGACGATTCATTAAAGATTTCTCTAAGATAACTAAACCCTAAGCTATTAATGAAAGATCTTTATCTTCGACGAAAAAAATGTTTAGAAGCGTTTCAAACACTTAAGAAAGCATTAATTTCTGCGCCTATCATGCAAACTCAGTTGGAATGAACCTTTTGAAAATAATGTGCAGTGACTACGCCGTAGCTGTTTTAGGACAGCGAAAGGATAAAAGACTCCACGTCATATACTATGCAAGCGAAACTACGGGCGGCGCAAATGAATTATGCTACAACGAGAAAGAGTTCTTAGCGATGATCTTCGCATTAGACAAGTTTTCCTACTTAGTAGGATCCATAATCATATACATCATGCGCTATTAGATATCTCCTAACCAAAAAACGCTAAACCTAGACTCACGAGATGGATTCTGATTTAGAAATCAAAGATAAGAAAGGAACCGAAAATGTAGTAGCGGATCATCTCTCTAGACTAGAAAATCTTAAACATGAACAAGTGCCGATTGATGATGAATTCGATATGATAAGCGATTGCCCACTTGGAAGACACAGCAGATAAACTCATGGAAACCACTTTAGCTATTTCCTCTGCCTTGGTATCTGATTTCGTGAATTACCTTCTTTGCGGCGTTCTACCACGAACTTACCTATCAACGAAGAAGAAATTCTTCCATGATCTTAAACAATATTCTGGATGAACCTTTACTTTTCAAGAGAGGTCCGATGGAATTTTCCGCCGATGTGTGCGAAGAAGAGATTGAAAACATTATAACTTGTCATTACGCACCTACGGAGGACATGCTAATACATCAAAACATGTGCAAAGATCTTACAATCCGGTCTCTATTGGCCTAATTTATGGAAGGACGTACATGCCACCATCTTAAAATCGACGGTGCCAACGCACCGAATATATCTAGGCGTGACGAAATGCCACAAAAGGCATTTTAGAAGTCGAAATCTTTGATGTGTGGGGGATAGACTTCATGGGACCCTTTCCATCTTCATCCGGTAATAAGTATATACTCGTGGCTGTGGATTATGTCTCAAAATGGATTGAAGCTATAGCTTCTCCAACAAATGACACCAGTAGTACTTAAATTCAAGAACATAATTTTCCCTAGGTTCGGTGTACCCCGACTTGTTATAAGCGACGGTGGATCTCATTTCATTTCCAAAATCTTTGAAAAATTATTAAGGAAATATGGAGTTCGACACGCATAGCTACACCACCACCCTCGAACTAGCGGACAAGTTGAAGTTTCAAATCGCGGATAAAACAAATCCTTGAAAAAGCGTACGTCCGGAAAGGATTGGTCCTTTAAACTTCATGGAGCTTTATGGGCATATAGAACGCCTATAAAACTCCCATCGGTACTACTCCTTTCAAGCTTATTTATGGAAAGTCATGCCATCTCCCGGTTGAGTTAGAACACAAGGCTTATTGGGCCATTAAGAATCGAACTTAAGTTATCTTGGAGAAAAGCGTATTCGGATATTAATGAATTGGAAGAACTTAGGCAGGATGCGTCTGGCTAGGATTTACAAAGGCGCACAAAGAAATGGCACGATAAGCGTATATCTAGGAAGAATTTTAATGTAGGTGATTGCGTATTACTTTTTAACTCACGATTAAAATTATTCCCTGGGAAATTACGATCTAGGTGGTCTGGACCTTTCGAAATTACTCGAGTTTATCCAAGTGGAGCAATAGAGATTAAGGGACCTTCGATTGAACCGTTTGTAGTAAACGGGCAGCGTTTAAAACATTACCATCTTACCGAAATCGTGGGATATTCTCAAAAGATAACTCTAGACGAGCCACAAGCTCGATTAGACGACTAATCTTTAGTTTTATTTGTCGAGCTTGCGACATAAAACGAAGCGCTTTGTGGGAGGCAACCCACCGTATTTATTTCTTTCTTCTTATCTTATTTTATTTCTTCATTCTATTCAAAAACAAACAAAAAAATATATCTATTTCTTTTTTTTTCTATGTCTTATATTCTATTCTATATCTCTCTTCTTATCGGCATTTGGCCAATGCTGATCTTCTTTTATTTTCTTTCTCCTCAGGATTCTTCTAGCTACTTCTTTCTCTTTCCACTATGTCTCGTGTTGATGATATGCCAGTCAGTTTCAGAGGAAGAAATCAGCGCACCAAATATGGAGTTTTATCTGAGCGTGAGATGTTGCCCACTACCTACTTTCATTATGGTGCTATGGATGCTCTTGGCATTCGTGATAGTGTGCTTTTTCTGCTAAACCAGATTGGGTGGGATAATTCACGCCTGATGACTTGCTTTGCCACTTATCGGAACCTCACTTTGGAATTCCTCAGCTCTTTAGCTTATTTTCCTACTCATGGGATAGCTCTACGCCGTGGACTTATTATTTTCGGACTTTTGGCTTCACCTTCAAGTTTACCCATAAGGAATTGGTGATCTTCTTGGTTTTCCTAGTGGTTTAGGAGTTTATCTTGAAACTCGGGAGGAGTATCTTGGGTTTAGAGATCTTGACTATTTTGGGGATCTATTTGGAATCCTTAACCACGAGCAGGGACCTTGTATCGAGAATATCCATAACTTGCCTTGGTATTTCCATAAGATTCTTGCCCATACCGTTTTGGAAAACCCGAATGTCACTCTGTTTCTAAGGATGAGTGTTTATCATGTTTTGTGCTTGAACTCCGTTAATGCGATCCCTTATCGCTCCGTACCTTTGTGAATCTCATTGATCACGATCATGCACCCATTCGGATGGGAGGTCTCGTTACTATGATTACAAATGTTGTTGGACTTGACGACCTTTTAAGCATCGAATGCTTTTCTGGTGTTACTTCCATGACCATCGAGTTCGTTTCAACGGTATGATTGGTGATCTTGGCCCGACTCGGTTGTTGATTAATGGTCAAGTTATGCATTTGTTTACCTTGCCTAACCACTACTAGTGTGCATAACAAAGCCAATTGGCTTTATGGTTTTGATCGACATCCTTCTCCGCCAAGCACTCACGAGATTCCACGGTTTTGATGTTTTAGAGGGCCGAAGCTCTCTGCTCGGCCTTCCACGATCCCTCTGTTGCTCGACCTTTGTTATGAGGTTCCTCCTATTGATTATCATCGTTATCCACGCTCTCGGGGAACATCGGGCTTTGAGGACGAGTTCACTACTCTGGGACTTTTTAGTTTTATGGATCGGTTTACGCACAATTTCAAGAAGTCTTCTCTTATCTTCATTCTCCTCTGCTAAGGGGACCATCTAGTGGCTAGAATCCTTGAGTAGTTTATTTAGTTTAGTTTAGTTCGATTTCATTAGGATTTTATAATGCTTTCATTCGTTATTTTTATTATGTTTCTCTTCCAAATACTTGATTCCTACATTGTAAGCAACTTTGCTCTCCATTCTAATGCAATTCATGTTTCCTTTATTATAATGTTGCATATTATATTATATTATTATTATTATTATTCTTCTTAAGTTGCATTATTATTGTTGCTACTGAATTTACTCACCCATCTTTCATTTCGATTCTCCTTTGTTATTATCGCCGAGGACATTGCTCCTTTTAAGTATAGGAGTCGGATCATTTCCTTGTTTATTTTATTGCCTTTGCTCTCTTTGTATTATTTCCTTTTATTTATTTATTTTCTTGTATTTTCAATTCAATAAAATACATGTTTATGTTAATTTTAATCTTATATGCAAAATTTAATGCTTATTAATTCTTCCTATTTCTTGAGCCATAACGAAAAATTTAAAACACATTTATAAACATATTCAACTAGTATTAAGGTTGCTTATTTATAAATAAAATTCAAGTAAAACTTAGCAAAATTGTTATCGTCCTAACACTTTAAAACCCCAATATGCTAGATCGATTTAAGTAATTATTATACCAAGAACCTTTAAAACTTAGTTTTAGATTAGCCCCAAGTAGTTTATTAAGCGGCGGCACACAAACTACGTGGAGGCCGATGAATATAAGTGATTGATCAAATATCTTTAAGAAAATTGCTTTTATTTAAGATGCACTTACTAAGTTAGATGGTCCTTACGGATCATTTAATCCAAAAGTTCTGAAAATATGAATTTTATGCAAAATAATCCATTAAAAAAATTGGTTCGATGGTCCACAGTGCTGAACTTGGTAGGAAGCAGGTTCGATCCCCGCAATTTTAATTGGAAAAAGAGTACCAAATATTTTATTACGAACTCTGGCTTACTAAGATCAAATTCACTAACGGTTACTCCACTATGTGCGTGTAAGGTAATGGGCTTAATGTGATTGCACTAGAATGAAAGGTGAAATAAAACATAGTATTAGGTTGAAGCTATGATGACATGACTTGAATTGGTCGCATAGATGGGGTTGTCTAGTACGATAACTTTGGTGTTTAAGTTTGACTTAGATTCTCTAACAATATCAACTGCGACGGAATTGATGTATGTTCTTATATTGTTTAAGCGTTTGATTTTCATTTTGCTTGAGGACAAGCAATGGTTCAAGTATAGGGAGTTTGATAACACGATTTTATATAGTATATTTGATTTAATTTTCATAAATAATGTTAGTATTTTTATTTAATTATTTCATTTTATTTCCATATTTTTGGTATTTTTATTGTTTGTATTTTATTTTAAATAAACAAATTGAGCAAAGTGAAGAAATTAAGAAGATTATTTAATTAAATGAGCAAGAAATGAAATGAAAGCAAAACAATGGAGCAAGAGTTATCAAAAGCCCAAAGCAAAACAATGGAGCAAAAGCCCAAAGCAAACCCTAATTGGCAAGAGTGAGCGTCTCACAAATTCGGACTGACGCGATTCGTGAGGAACTTTCTCCCGAGTTCTTTATTCAAGGACTACCGGACCTTCGACTTTATTTTCCCAGGTTCAAAGTTTATTTTCCCATTTATTTTCCGTTGTAATTCGAATTGAAGTTATTTTTCCGCATTGTTTACATTCTGTTGAAGAACCGAGGGCGTTATGCAGGTTACTTCGTTCGAATTCTTTCCATTTATTTAATTCAGGTTTTTATTTATATTATTTATTTAATCAATTGCATGATATATATTTGTTTTGCCATGAATTTATTTATAAATGTTAAAACCTTTAATTTATTCATGTTTGTTTTATGATTATGTCGGCTAAATTATTTAAATATCGGTATGTAATGAGTTAATTTGAAAGGAATAAAGCTTGATTATATTTTATAAAATAAATACTTTTTGATTTAGTTATCTAATTTATTTTGTAAAAAGGGTTTAGAAACCAACAGGCGAAAGTTTGAGGTTAATAAACCGACTAAGATTAGAAACCAACAGCGACAGTTTGAGGTTTAGAATCGGATAGTAGATACTAGGTATTGTTTTAAAAACCATGACATTTAAAACCAATTAAATTTTATTTATTTTCAAAAGTAATTTTAAAATCGTGGGATAGCGAAAGCATACATTAGAGTTTAAAATTATAATCTACTTAAATGACAGTTTGAGAATAGGTTTTAAATAAATACTTTTTCTTGAAAAGAAATTATTATCATTTTAAAATAAGCCGTTGGAAACCGGATTCTTTAGGATTAACGAAATACATACCGATATTCGCCTTATTATTATTTTAATTAAAATTAAGTTTTATTGCCCAAAAATTCCCCAATTTATTTATTCGATAGCTATAGCTTTACACAGTAAGCTTAGATTACGTTAGTTCAATTTATAGTCCCTGTGGGTTCGATATCTTTTAAAACTACGCGATAGGGCTGTATACTTGCAGTCTCCCGATTAATTTAGACGATAAAGTCGCGATCAGTATGATAAACATAAGTGTGGAAGACAATTTTTTAACAAAAGTGCAAAGGCTGATTGGGTTGCAAAGGTGATTGTTAATAGGATGAAGAATAATAACAAAATGAAGTTGAATGATGTGATTCTTGATGTTAGGGTTAGGTATGCTCTGAAATTCACTGCTTGTAGGGCTTTTAAGGCAACAAAGATTGCTAAGAGGATAGTGGAGGAGATTGTAGCAAACAATATAGTTTGTTATGGTCATATGGGGCTGAATTGAGGAGGCTTCTCTAGGAATACTTTCGAATGAATACTATTTCTCCGGTCATGGTTTATTGCCAAGGTTTGAAAGGTGCTACATGTGCTATGATGGAACAAAGAAGGCCCCGCTTGCGAGACCATTTATTGGATTAGATGGTTGTCATCTAAAACACAAGTATGGTGGGATACTATTGATAGGCGTGGGAAGAGATCCTAATGACCTTTACCACTTGCATTTGGAGTTGTAGAAACTGAGTCAAAAGACACTTGGAGCTGGTTCATGCAACTACTTCTTGAAGACATTGGTAAACAAAGATGGTGTTTCATATCTGACCAACAAAAGGTAAGTAAAACTTATGTTATTTCATCTTTGTATATCATTTTTATTGAACCAGCTTTTGAGCATAACTCCTGTTTGAGACATCTTTATATGTGTGTTTGACATGTTTGAGACATCTTTGTTGAACCATTTATCATAGCAAGTAATAGGCATCTTAGTGTGGTTCATCCTGTCCCAATTGTTAATATCTTCATGTGGATGCAAAACATGAATAAAATAGTGAAACCAACAGGGACATACCAAACGAAACATGTGAACTGCAAGTTAGGGGTACCCTTTTGTGTTGCAGAATAAGTATCAGAAACAGGAATAGTCCAGAACATTAGTATCTTTATAGTCCAGATATAGTTTCTCAACATTGATACATACATGAAATAGGAAGAGGTGGGATGCAATATAGGAATTTATTGCATCTGAGGACTTATTGAACCAACACTTGTGTAGGAATTTATTGCATCTGAGGACTTATTGAACCAACACTTGTGTAGGAATTTATTGCATCTGAGGACTTATTGAACCAACACTTGAGCATAAGTTTTATTATTGCATCGAGGACTTGTCCGGGTTTTGAGGAAGAATACCCGACATTTGAGCATAGGTTCTGTTTGAGACATCTTTATGCCAACTTTAAAAAGAAGTTTGGAGGTGGAACCCTTTTAGGGATCTCATGATGGGGACAAAGGCAACATACGGAAGCTCATGAAGAATACATGAAGAAGATCAAGGATGTAAGCAATGATGCTTTTGAATGGTTAGAGGCTATTCCAAAACTAAATGGTGTAAGCATGCATTTCCTTTGTTTTCTAAGTGTGATGTATTGATGAATAATGAGTGAATCCTTTAATGCCACTATTGCCTTGGAGGACAAGCCTATAATTACAATGTTTGAATGGATTAGGAATTATTTAATGGGAAGGTTTGCAACTTTAAGGAAAAGGTTGAGGTTATAAGGGTAGGGTAATGTCAAAGCCAATGAAGAGATTAGATAGAGATTGAAAAGAGTGCAAGTTGGATAGCTACTTATCTTTGATTAACATTCAAGTAACCCATGCCATGTTCTTGATAGTTTTGTGGTTGATCGACTAAGAAAACATGTTCATGTAATTATTGGGATCTAATTGGAATTCCATGTAGACATGGTTTACGCAATCCATAGGGCGATACATGATCCCATCAATTATGTCCATAAATGTTACCACAAGTCTACATATATCAAATGCTATGAAGCAGGTATCACACCCTTAAATGGCCAAAATAAGTGGCCAAAAACTGATGATCCAATAATATTTCCTCCTTTGTACAAAAGAGGCCCAGGTAGGCCAAAGAAACTTAGAAGGAGGGAACCTGATGAAGGAAGCCAAACAAGATGGAAAAGAACCAATACAAACCATAGGTGCAAGTTATGTTTTGAACTTGGGCACAACAAAAGAACCTGCAAGAAAAACAAACAAAGTCAGGCAGAACATCCCTGGACCTGGAAAGAAGGCTGATGATCCAGTGGTAATACCTGAAGAAGATGGCACGAGTCTAGCATAGTGAAGATGATGGATTCTCCATAAGTATTTTGAAGAATTGAACAATATATTTTGGCAATGTACTGTCTTATCAGTTACTTGTAATTTTAAATTTGGCAAAGATCCTAAACAATGATCAAACTAAGTCTATCTTTTGGCAATGTAATGTACTGTACTATTATTCACGGTTTTGTTTACAAACCAAAATCATGACATGTCTTTATCGTTCTTACATCTTCATTGGAATTAGGTTTTCCTAAATCGGTTTAAGGTTCTTGGTTTAGAGCATTGGCATTAGAGTAAATTGTCTTGATATTATTTGATGATGTTTTTATGTATGTCAAAAAGTGATTATTGGATCTTTGCGGAACTTTTGTGAGAGAAATTAATTTGTGCACAATTGCACCATAGGTTAAAGTTAAAATTTAATCAAGTAAAATGCGATTCATTATGATATGTTTGGAGTTAGTTCCAATTTGAACATTTACAAAATGAATACAAACGCTCCCTAACCATTCTTGTTGGGTAGTTACAAGTGGGAGAAATAAACGGATCATAAACTTCTATCTCACTAATTTAGGCCCTGTTTGGACAAACTGATAACATAAACTTCTATTAAATAAGTACTTTTACATTATCTCTAAGAAATGATAAACTGAATTCAAAGTTATCATGCATAATGTTCAAACTAAACAATGTTCAAAGGCATCAATTCAATTACATTGATAACTACTAACTTCAACATTTACATTTCATTAAAAGGATAACATTGATCATCAATGAAACTACAAAACAGATAAGCTTTATTTTTCCAGCCCATGCCTCTGCTCTCAATTTGTCTTGCATCTTCATATTCTTCTTTTTGGAACCTTCATATAGCTCCCTTAACAACTCAACTCTCCAATTCCTTCATCCTGTAATTTTCTACCTCTTCGACAACAGTAAGGTCTTCTGTGACAAGATCTTCATCCCAAATGAATAAATCACAAGTTTCTTCACTCTGCCAAAATGGGCATCTCCAGAAAAGTCTACCTTTATTACGACCATTCTTGCAAACGTACGAGACCATACGAGCATCACAACCACATTTTCGTCCTCGGCTACATGCGAGCATGAAGAGATCTTTGCTAGGTTTCGTTGCACGATCTTGAAGGCGTCATCTTCAATAACAAAACTATGAAACGAAGAAAGGGGATGAAATTGAAGATGAACGATTGGAAAATCTGGAACGAGGAATAAAAATTTGGAAACCCTAAATTAGGTTGGAACAATCCCAATTGATACACCCACCAGATGTGCTGTATACTATTAATACACATGGATAATAGAAAAATAAATGAAAAACTAAAAGAAATGCCATTTCACGTGCCATATGTGCAGCCGTCAAGTGAAACAAACGGCATGGATGATAATTAGGGACGGAAAACTTTTGGGGGACGATTCTTTAAACAAAATATTTAGGAGGACGAAAATCAAAGTTTGGTATATTTAGAGGGACCAAAAACATATTTAACCCAAAAAAATATGTATGTCCCTCACGGATAATGTATGCTACCTGCGATTCTAAAGTATAAATTTTGCCATTTGAATTTACCAAACCTATAAAATTATCCATAATAAATGATAGTATTTGCGACACTGATGAAAGCAGCAACACATTATCAAAAGATCCCTTATCATCTACATACTCAAATGGTAAGATGATGCCATAGTGTGATGTAGTAAAATACCACTCCAAATAACCATGCACATCAGCACATGAGTCACATGAAATTGAACCTCCACTTCAATTATCTATAATATCTCAAGTCAAATTAGAAATTACAATTTAAAAATAGTAGTGTTAGATAAATTTTTAGTCTTTATAAATATTTTAAATTTCGTTTTTAGTTTTTATACAATTTTTTTGTAAAGAATAGTCTTTTTAAAAATTTTAATTTTAATTTTTGGTCCTTCGTGGCAAAATCGTATCTAAAATAGTCTCTAATTTCGTAGTTAAATAAAAAACGTTATAAAAACCATCACTAAATAAAAAACCGTCGCTAAAACCGTCGCTAAATTATAAAAATCGTCGCTAAATTGTAGGATGGTCCAAAAATTTAAATTTAAATTTTTAGAAAGACAATTCTTTAAAGGAAAATTTTAGAGGAACTAAAAACAAAATTTACGATAATTATAAGATAAAAAACTTATTTAACCCGTATAGTTGAAAATAATGTAACCATAAAATCCATAAATCACAATGAAAAAATTATTCCAAATTTGGAGGAAAGAGTGGCTCAACAAAGCTGGAAATACTAACCTAATAACTAATTATTAATTTTTGTTGTTTCAAAAAACAAAACAAAAAACTATTTTTATTTTATTTTTAATAACATAAAATCATTTTTCAACCAAATTTTTATAAGAAAAGTTTAGACACAAACATTTCTAAAATATAAGATTTGAATGTTTAACTACATCATATTACTACTTTGAAAATGAGACTATCGCAAATTATCAATGTGAAAACAATTATATAATATTTTAAGTGATTAATTAGTGAATTTTTTACATGGTCAGTGCATCAAACCAACACTAATACTATTTAATAAATAATTAAAATAAAAATAAAACATAATTTACAATTTAACAGCCATAATTCACATAATTCACTGACGGTGTAAAACTTAGTTTTACACTGTCAGTGTATTCCAATTAAATTCATATTTTAATACATTATTGAGATTTATATTGATAAAATAATAAAGATTGGCATAAATATATTTTTGTAAAATAAAATTGTTTAAATTTTGAATTTAAACTAATAAAATAGTGAATGCCTTAAAATCATATTGCTTAAAAAAATTCCAAGGCATTTGAAATATAAAATCCATAGCCTATTTAAATTCTAAAAAAAATTATAATATACATTTTTTAACCAAAATTACAAATCTTGACACAAACTTATGATATCATTTTAAGTTTTAAAATCTCCAAAACTTTTCATTAAAAAATTATTAAAAACTTAACTTAATACACCCTCATAAGTCATAACTAATATAACACTAGGATATAAAACCCCAACAATGCTTATAAAACCCCCCAACAATGCTTATAAAAAGAAACATAAAACCCCAATAATGCTTATAAAAAGAAACATAAAACACTAACAACGCATATAAAAAGAAACATAAAACCCCCAAGAAATATCTCATTGGAACTTTAGATGAAATTTATCAAGAAAATAAAACAGGACAATAATGAAAACAATAATGTTTCTAGTACTATAGTCAATTTATCAAAATAGACATGCTTGAGCAAATCTAAGATGCAAAAAACTTGTATCATGCCATCTCTAGTAAACTACTTTAAGCACGAACTCCCTTAAGGCTAACCATGCGAGTAGGTATATCGCCCTGGGATCCCCTCAATCCAGAACCCCCTTGGGTAGCCCTCCCTGAACTCTGATAACCACCACCTGTTCCACGACCTGTTCGATCCCTTGAATAGCCACTCCTAGCTGCTTGACCATATGCCAATGGCCTTCCACCGGCATTACCATATCCTGCACGTCCACTCCCTTGCCGTGGCTGAGAATGGGACAAGTCTTGCCACCTACCACCTATAGACCCTGTCCCACTACCGCTGCCAGCAGCAGCTGCAGCATAGTCCTGGCCATCCCTCCGTCTTGGAGGTAGATCCAATCCACCACCTAATCTTGCCTCTGTGGCTCTCTCATTACTCTCTGCAAGGATAGATAGATTATCTGTCAACTGGAATGCCAGTGCTTGCAGCCTTGAGTGCTCAACATTTTGGAAAACAATGCACCCAGTTGGCTGGTCCCAGCTTGCATGAAGCTCCTCATTGATCATCATCCTGCTCACAATGCTATGAGTGCGAGGAACAGAGAGGTCAAAAAATTTAGTGACTTGATCCACACTCAAAGACTCATAGGATGAAGAGAAGTTTAGGAGATATGTCCTAAGGGCCTCTTCCTTGATTTTGTCCTTCAGCATTTCCAATACAGTTTCTCGATTTTTCACAAATTTCCATACATCAAGAGAGGTAATAATGTCAAAAGCCTTATTGAAGTCTCCTTTAATAAGAACCCTCGTGGCAGCCATAATGTGATCTCTGACACTCTCAGGGGGACCAGTGAACGTTTGCTTATCACTGACCTCAAGCAAGCGGCGGAAATTCTTACTGATGACCCTATGCTTTGCATCATGAGTATTGGCTGCCATATTGGGAACCTCCAGCAGCATAGCAGATATAAGATGCACTGCTTCCAGGAGCTCAAGATTTATGTGCATATGATATGGCATCTGTCTTCTTCTTTCCAACCTTTCCTGAATAAATAATAGAGAGAGTAAAATGTGTTCTCACAATTCCAAAACAAATGAAAGAAAATGATCAGAATTTTAAATATGCATCAGAAGAAGAGAATACTATTAAGTTTATCTGAAAAAAACCATTTGGGAAGAGGGACCAGTAAGAACCTGTTCTGCAGTCTTTTCATGATAACGACTTTGTGACACACCTTGTGCAAGCAACTCTCTCACCCTTCCACCTAAATAAAGTTCAGATAGACAGCCATGTGCTTCAGAAATCAATCCAACCCGAAAAGCACATAGACCTAACTGTGACATAGCCCTGTTAAAAAGTATCTGTGTTGAAATGTCCATGTGCTGGACATTTTCTTGCAAATGACTCATAAGCAGCAGATCACAAGCTATTGAGAATTCATTAAGAAGGGCGTGGTGATATATATCACATAGCATTGCCCGAGCTTTAGTACGCTCATCACCATGTTTGTATATATGTGAAACTAAAACATCCATTAGAGTCCTGTTATTCTCCGGGAAGGTGGGTTTTCGAGCCACAAGCTCAGGAGTGACAACAAATGCGGTGGGAATTCTTGTATCCTCGAACCCTTTTAACTCCTCGTTCGCCTCCCCTTCATTCTCTCCATCTTCTGTCAGATCAGCCAATTTTCTCATGGCATCATAAACCTCTTGTGGTTTGTAGTAAATGAGTTCAACCCTCCGCAAGGCTACCTTAGAAGATGCTTTAAAATCCCCACTACTTTCAAGATATTCCTGGACATTTTGAGCAAGAACCAAAAACAAGGGCTCATCCTTGAGTCTCAGAGCATACTCGCCTGTATGAGGATCTATGCACTGCAAGCTCTTGAAAAACTCGGTATCTATTTTTTCTAAGAAAGCAACTAAGTTACCCCAAACCCTAATCGGTCCATCAAAGTCAGCCCCTTTCTGAGTTTCATTTTCATCTGGCTCCACTGAATCGTCAACCTTTATGTTTGGAAACTGAACTAGAATATCAAGAATGAGCAGCATATTCTGAACACATTTTTTCCACACAGTTATTGGCATATGGCCACTAAGGCCTGGATTAACATCAAACTGAGCAGAAACCACACTGAAAAGAATCTCAAGCTTCTGCGCAGGTGTTTTAGCCACTTTCGTTAAAAAGGTAAGCTGCTCAACCTGTTCAAACCTCCCAGTTCCCTTCCTACCCCTAGCCGCTACAATCTCCTTAAACTTCTTGTTAACGATATCCCATGTGACCTCCCTTGGATCTTTCATGAGCTGCCTATCCAAAAGTCTATCTTTCTTGCTAAGCTTCTGGTCCCAACCACCCTCACCAGCATCTTCCTTTCCATCTTCGTACTCAACTTCCGAATCTGATTTAAGTTCCCGCTTCCGAAGCTGTTCGGGCTCAATAATCTCACCATCACTCTCATCTTCCTCCTCGCTCTCCTCATTCTCATCCTTCTCCTCCTCACTCTCCGGACTCTCCCTACACTTATTAATCATCTCCTCGTATTGCTTATTATTCTTCTTCAATTTCTGCTTCATCGAGTTCAAAGCTTTCGCATTACTACTACTCATCTTCTTCTTAGCATCCTTATTCGCCAAAGCCTGAGCCAAGAAATCCTCCAACATAACAAGAGCCTTAATATAAGGACTAGGCACCTTATCAGTCTCCGCCACACGCATGACTTTCTCGAGCTGTTTGTTAATCTTGTCAAAACTCTCTTGCAAACTCACCCAATCATTAATCTTCATTGCATTCTTCATCTGATCAACAGTCGACGCCATCTCTTCGAATCGTTTATCTTTCGCCGATCTAACAACACGCTTTTGGCCGTCGGAATCATCACTGTCACTAGCATTACCTTGAAGGTAGTAATTGGTTTTAGTAGGATCAGGACCAGATTCACCGGCTACTTCTTCAACCTCCTCATCGTAATCACTCTCTTCATCTTCAGAATCACTACCAGCCTATGATCCATAAACAACAATATTAATAATGGATTTAATCAAATTTTGGAATTAATTGAGAATTGCAAAATGTTGAATACCTGGGTCCAGAATCTCGAAGCCATTTTTGGTCGATAGTTTCAAGTGGTGTTAAAGGTCTTCAATGAAAATAACAAAATCAAATCATAGTTCGATTAATATCATGTATACATAACAGTAACATGAGAAATATCAGATTTGAGATTTTGGCGTACCGTTTGGAAGCTATTCGGGTTTCATCGCGAGAAGTTTCTTATCGGAAAAGTTCCTGATAGCGCCGGAGGAAGAAGAACGAGAACAACTGTGTCGGAATCTCAGTGGCGAAATTTGAAAGCATACTTGGGCCGTTTCATTTCTCAGTTAAGAAAACTGTACTTTGTACCCACGCTTAATCGCTTAATCATGTACCCCACAATTTTTTAAAAATGTCAATTTTATCCTAATATAATTTAATTATTTTACTATTTGACTTTTACCATTTACGAAAAAGACAAAATTTAACAGTCAAGAAAAACTCTTCCGGAACACATTCCGGAACACTTCCAGCAAGTATTCCGGTATGTAAAAATATAAACCGGAACAATTTTTAAATGTGTTCCGAATTTCACAAAAACCATTCCGGAACACTTTGTGCAAGTGTTCCGGAATGAATGCCAAATTGTATAACAAACCGGAACACTTCTTAAATGTGTTCGGTTTGTAAATCTTGAACGAACACTTTCGAGAAAGTGTTCGGTTTATAAGATATAAAGATTTCTTAAAGTGTTCGAACGCTTTTAATTTTTTTTCGGTATGGAAATTCAAAAACGAGTCCTCCATAGATCTGACGGATGTATTCACTACAACTGAAACATTCGCTACACGAGAAGATGTTATTAGTTGGATCAAAGAAGTTGGATTAAGAAATAAAATCACCGTTATTATTAAGCGTTCGGACAAAGCGGAGAGGAGGAACAAGATAATTTTGGGTGTGATAGGCGGAAAATACAAGGATAAAAGTGGAACTCGGCACTAAGAGATGTGGATGCCCGTTCAAAATCAAATCGACTCCGTCAAAAGATGGGTTGGGATGGATGGTAGATGTAAAGTGTGGAGTTCATAATCATGGATTACCTGATAGGCTTGAAGGGCATGTGTTTGTTGGCAGGTTGACCTCAGATGAAAAACAACATGTTTTTGATTTAACAAAGAGACATGCTCCTCCTAGACACATCTTGACTTCCCTGCAAGAGAGAAATCCTGAAAATATCACTCGGATCACTCAAATTTATAAGCAGAAGAGTGTGATACAAAAGAGATAAGGGTCCAAGCGAGATCGGCATTTGCTAAAGCTAATTGAGGATGCAGGGTATGTCTACTGGAGTAGAAAAAGAGATGGTTCGGATATTGTGAGAGATATTTTTTGGGCGCATCCAGACTCCATCAAGTTGCTGAATATTTTTCCCATTGTCTTAGTTATGGATAGCACATATAAGACAAACAAATATAGGCAACCTCTCTTTGAAATTGTTGGCATGACATCGTGAAGTTGACTTTTCTTTGTTGCATTTGCTTATATAGTCCGCAGACAGATAGTTTTTGTTGGGTCTTGGAGAAGCTGAAGGAATTGTTTGTGCAGAAAGATCTGCGTCCAAAAGTGATTTTGACGGATGGAGATCTATCATTGATGAAAGCTTTGAAAATTGTGTTCCCTACTACACAAAATTTGCTATGTCGTTTTCATATTAACAAAAATGTTGGGATGCGATGCAAGCAATATGTGGTGAAAGAAATGCAAGAGACCATTGACACAGGATGGGAGGAAGTTGTGTGGGCTAGTGACGAGGTTGAGTATGCTCAAAAGTTGGAACAACTTGAGCAAGCCTGTTTTAATTGTGCTGACTTTATTGATTATGTGAAAGACACATGGTTGATTCCACATAGACATAGATTCATTGGAGCATGGATTGATCGAGTACTTCATTTGGGCAACACCACGACTAACTGGTATGTATTTTATTTTATTGTTATTATTATTTTTTATATAAGTAATATTTTTATATATTGCCTATATGTATTTTTATATATTATTATTAATATTTTATATATTATATATATATATATATATATATATATATATATATATATATATATATATATATATATATATATATATATATTATGCATTAATATTTTTTATATATGCATTAATATCATGTTATATATTTGTTATGCATTTATTTTTAGGGTTGAATCCGCTCATTGGAAGCTAAAGCAGATGTTGGGAAATAGTCTAGGTGACATGGTCAATTGTTGGGAAGCTATGAACAACAACCTGAGGATACAAATAGGCAACATTCGTGCTTCGTTTCAAAAAAGTTTTTATGAAGTTGAGCATGCACATGTTAGTCCATTGTATGGTAACCTACGTAGTTTTGTTTCTAGAGCTGCTCTGAGACGCATTGCACAAGAGTTAAAGAGAGTTGATTATGTTGGAACTTCTAGAGAAATATGTAGGTGTACTCATAGAACAAATTATGGGTTACCTTGTGCTTGTGAGTTAGGTAGATATGTGTTTAGTGGTGTACCTATACCTATTGAGAGTGTTCATGATCATTGGAGGAAGTTAAGTATGGAAGGTGAATTGCAGGCAGAAGGAGAAGATGGATCGGAGACTGACATGAATAATGTAATGGAAGAAATATGGAGAAAGTATAGATCATCAGATGTTTTCCCGAAAAGAGCATTAAGAAGTAGGTGTAGTGAAATTGCTTACCCCGCAACAACTTCCTTATTATGTCCACCACCTGACAAAATAAAAACCAAGGGAGGAGTCAAGAAGAAAGGGAAGAAACCAATTGGGTATGATGTTTACAGGGATCCTTCACAACATGAGTATGTTGAACAAGCATCTCAAACTTCACAAAAGCTGTCTCAGAAATCCCAATCAAAGAGGGAATCAAAATCAAAAAAACCTGCACAACAAGACTACACTCTTCAGTTTCCAAGTCATATCAGGTCATATAAAATTATTATGCATTAATATTCATAGTGTTAATTATTTTATGTTTATTATTATATTATGTATGTATAATGCACTAATATTTATAATGTTAATTTCTTAGATCATATATTCAGGAGATTGTGGATGTTGAATCAGATGGTAATTGTGGATTTAGAGTCATTGCATCGTTGCATGGGTATAGTCAGGATGGTTGGGCAATGGTTCGTCGAGAGTTGGACATGGAAATAAGGGACAAGAAGAGTTTGTATGAGAAGTTATTCGGAGATAGACTATCAACAGTGAGAAGCGGGTTGATGATACAGTCCACTGGTATACAGCCAAAGGAGAAATGGTTGACACTACCAGACATGGGTTACTTGATAGCGAATCGCTATAATGTCATTCTTGTTCATTTAGGCAATCCCTGCTTGACATTTTTCCCTTTGACATCATCACCTTCACATAATCCTACTATTTGGTGTATAGGTTTAGTCAACGGTAACCATTGGGTTCAGGTAATAATTTAGATATCCGATAATAGTATTTTCAATTATTATTTACTATACAAAGTGTTGGATTAATTGTTTTTTATACTCAGGTAAACATGAAAGATGGATTCCTCTTACCCCCAGTGCCTACAGATTGGAAGAAGTTTCGTCACCCGGATGCAACTGCATGGATGGTATCATTAGCGGGACGATTGCAACTATGGCTACATCTTTCGCCAGTTTTACCTTCTTATATTTGCTTAGAATAATCCTATCATCAAATTGTATTTTGTGTAATATAGAACTAAATTTTTATGAAATATAACAAAGCATTACAACAGACGCTTTTTTTATTCATCCAAATATTCGAATGAATCCAATGATAAATTAATGATAACATACACTAAAGAGAAATAACGCATAAATCCAATGATAACATATATCATAAAAATAAGTCATATAAATATTTGAAGACAAAGACAAATATTTAAAGAGTTACTAAAAATTACATAAATCATAAAATCACTCTTCATTACATAAATGCAACGCGGTAAATAAATCCGCAAACTGCGGATCATCCTCTTCAGCAGCAAATTTTTGTAGATGACGATGAATTAATGCGGAGATACGAGCCAACTTAGGATCGGATGGCCCTGTTGCAAACTGTGGAACTGGCACCTGTCTTGGTTCATCAACCGGCGGTGGTACCAATCGAGGGTGTGACACCCGATAATACCAGTCCAAATAATTTTCCACAGTCTCGGAGGGAAATGTGACAGCAGTTGTGTGACCAACTACGTCTACAACACTTTGGTCGTAACCAATTCAAATAACATCCACATTCGCCTCAATAATATCAGTGGATGAACGTGGTATATACTGAATAAGACCAAACTGACGTAAATATCTGTCAGCCAAATATAATACATAAGTACCTCCCCAACAGAGTCCTCCTCTGAAATAAGCAAGTTCGTCGAACGCACGAAACTGCCTATGATCCTCAAATGGACGCCACACCACGTCAACCGATGTTAATCTACCGAGGACAGCTCGCAATGCATCCACCTTCAACGCTCCTTGCTTGTATGCCCATCTCATCGCTCTCGGCATTCCAACGTTCTCACTTGGATGCCAGTTTTCCACTACTCTTCCAATTCCAAGAAAATACTCATGGATCCAGCACTATGTCAATAAAAATTATAAATAACATTTTAGTTATATTTTTTACGCTACTAAACAATTAATAATAATTAAAAATTATCTAAACAATAAATAATAAATAAAAATTATCTAAACAATAAATAATAAAAAATAAATGAATTACCTGAAGAAGAGTCGGATAACCAGCAAGTTGTTTGGTGCCAAACATACATGCATCTCCAAGTGAATCATAAAGTGTCACCAATGCAGCTGCCCCCCAACTGTATCTTCCAGCACCCTCAAAGTCCGCAAAAAGAGATATATATTTTGCTTCGACAAGCGTAAACGTCTTGTCGGCAAAAATAGTGCAACCTACTAACATCATCAAGTAAGCTCTGGTCGCATATGCCAAATTATTAAGAGCTCTATGGGCAATAAAGGTATCATACAACCATTCCAACTTATAGTAGGCACCTCTGTTGCCACGAACTTGAGTCGCGGCTTCTCTACGCGACACTCGTATATATGTCACAGCAAGCTCAGCAGCAGCATCTTCAGTGACATGCTGGGGAGTCCAGAAAATACCTCTAATAGGGAGGTGGAGAATACAAGATATGCCATCGAGAGTAATCGTCATCTCACCAAATGGCATGTGAAATGACGATGTCTCAGAATGCCACCTCTCTACAAATGCAGTGATTAAATTCGGATCTACCTTTGTCATAGTAGATCTTTGCAAATGTGCAAGACCCGAATTTGTCACCAACATTTCCATCTCTCTAGGGAGTTGCTGATAACACGAATTCATATAACATATTTGACTTAATTTTCATAGATAATGTTTCTATTTTTATTTAATTATTTTGTTTTATTTCTGTATTACGTTGGTATTTTTAATGTTTCAGGTATTTGTATTAGATAAAGATCAATTGAGCAAAGAAATAAAATTGAGGAAAAATCGGATTAAAAAGCCAAAGAAATGAAGAAGGGGTGATATAGCAAAAAGGAGGAGTTAAAAAAAGAAGCATATAATTATACCAAGCCAAAAGACTAAGCCCAGCAAGCTAAGCCCAGCATGCCAGCCTCAAAACCAAAGGGCCACGTGGCTGAGACGGACGTCTCATCCTCTCTCTTCCCTTGGAGGCGCCCGCCTCCCAGCAAGCTGGGACCCACCACTTGCCACGCAGAAAGTGAGACACACGTCTCATGTTATGACTTATTCTTCTACACGTGGAGGCGTCCGTCTCCTACTCTTAAGGCAATTATATTTTCTCTCCACGATCACATTTTGCATACGAAGTTTAGGAACGGGAAGTTACTAAGTGAACTATAAATACAACATACAAGTTTCGGAGCTGGGGTCGGCATTCTTACCGAACAACCGTTCTTTCTTTATTTCGCAATTTTATTTTCCTTTCAGTTTTGTACTTTGAATTTATTTTAGTTTTCAGTTTCTTTGTTTAGATTCTATATCAGTTTTAAGTTGTTATAATTTTCTCACGACAATTTCTACACCGGAAATTGTTGCATATTTTTCACTGATCTAACCTTACGTTAGATCTAGTGCTTTTTATTCTTTGTCGTATTTTCTTTTCTTTCAATTCAAGAAGTTTCCGAGCAGATCCAACCGACTTGTGGTGGAGTGCTCGCTTATTCGAAGAACAAGATTATTCCAATTCTTATTTTGATTTTAATATAATTATTTTATTTAAAATATCATTGCACGACATTTATTTATTTGATTGTGGAAATGTTTAAATATATTGAACCGTATTATTTATGCATGTCTGAATTAATTAATATGTCTAGCTAAATCTTTCTGATATTGGTATGTAAATTAATCGAACCAAAGGAATCCGAGATAAACTGGCTTAATACTACATTGTTAAAAATATTCTTTCTGACTTAGATTTCCAATTTAATTTATTAAAAGAAGCTTAGAAACCAACAGAGCGGACGTTTGAGGTTAATAAACTGGACTAAGGTTAGAAACCAACAGAGCGAGAGTTTGAGGTTTAAAACCAGATAGTGGATACTAGGTATTATTTTTAAAGATCATGAGCGTTTAAAACCGATTAAACCTTATTTATTTTCAAAAGTGTTTTTAAATTCATAGCGAGAGCAGGATTTAATTTAATCAATATTGATTCAATAGTTTGAGATAGGATTTTTAGATAAGTATTGTTTGCTGAAAAGGAATTTTTATCAACTTGAGAAACAAGCCAGTGGAAATTCGGATCCCCTAAGTTAGACGAATTACATACCGATATCCGTTTTATTAATATTTTCTTTAATCATCATCCAAAAGAATTATTGGCCTTAGTTATATATAGTAACTTAGGATAACAATAGATCGATTTATAGTCCATGTGGATTCGATATCTTTTAAAACTACGCGATAGGACTGTGCACTTGCAGTCTCCCGATTTATAGACGATAAAGTCGCGATCAGTTGCAGGGGAACCCATTCTTTGAGTTTTTGACCGTGTGTAGCACATTTTAATTGTTTTTTAGGTCCTCTTTCCTGGAAAAAAATGTTGAAAAAAATGTAACATATTAATAAACTATGCCAAAAATTAACTTAATTCATTTCAGATTAAATTTTCATTTACTTACCTCTCCATACCACAAATGTCGAGCACAGTGCTGCTCGTATCTAACTAACAGAGATAAATCTGATGGTCCACCTGGGAATCCCCTAGGCACCTCCGGAGGATGTGATCCAGATGCACCGTCGTTTCTACGAGGGAGTCGTCTGTCAGGGCCTAATCGTCGAGGCATTCTGAAAAAAATAATAACATAAAAATATTTATAAAAAAAAATCAGAAAAACCCAAACCGGAACACTTAGGGAGAGTGTTTTGGAATGAATTTCGAAACACTTTTAGGAAGTGTTCCGGAATGCAATATCTCAAACCGGAACACTTTTGCAATCTGTTCCGGTACGACCATTGCAAACCGGAACACTTCCTAAAAGTGTTCCGAAAAAATGACAACAAAAAAATAAAACCGGAACATTTTCTAAAAGTGTTCCGGTTTGGTTAAATTTCCGGAACACTTACTTGATGTGTTTCGGAGTGCTTTTTTGTGAACCGGAAGACTTGGCCAAACTGTTCCGGAATGCAATATATTTAGAGAGAATTCGGAACACTTTTAGAGGAGATGTGAAAAATGATTTTTTTTTAAAACCTTATGCTTTTTATATGAGAGTATTTTCGTCAAAAAAACTACTGTAGCGGGGGTACAGGTTGAAATGTGGGGGTACAAAGTGAAATTTTCCTCAGTTAACTTAATGGGCCAAACCAAAACATAGTTTATTTGGAATTTCTTTCGTAGATAGAAGGGCTGAAAATTCAAAAATATATTTCTGAATGCATTTCAAATCAATGTGTTTCGGAGATGCTTTTTTGAAAAAAATTATTTTTACTTTGACGTTATACTTAAATATGTAGCAATAATTTTGGAGATGCATCTTCAAAACATCTTGATATGGATCTTTCGAAGATATATCTTTGAAATCTAGGACAATGATTTTTTTAAATCATCAATATTTTTATAAATAATTAGATAAAAACGATAATAAAGACTCAAATAAAAAATGATAATAAATAAAAATGAAATAGACACAATAAATTGTTTAAAATAAAAAATACAATAATTATTCATAAATTGTTCTAAAATTATTTTAAAAAAGGCACAGTCTATTACGTATGTCTAATCCTCACTCACTGGCCTCTCCTCTGTCTCATGTATTTCGCTGCACTTTTTGCATCCCCGACATACATCCTCTCTACAATGGTCACCGTCTCAAAACCGTCCTGGTCAATGATACATATGTCCAAAGTCTTCCGCCTCAATCATCTGTATTCGCTGACAGATCGACAAGAGATTAATGTCATGATCATCCTCGGCCCGGTGATTCTCTAAGATCTTCTCGTGAGCTGACCTAGGTGGACGTCCAGGAGCATCCAATGTCATGATAGGATGTAACACTGTGTAAAACTATGTCATGTATCCCTTAACACATTGCCAATTACTGGATGCCTACATTATCTGATACTACGCTAGCACCAAATAATGCTCTTAGTCTTGAAATATTTCATCCAGATCTCAATGGGGAATGGTGTCAGAAGCAGCCTAAAATGGAGATCTGGGTATGGTTTGAACATAGCCAAACTGCCGCAGGCATCACTTTGACAGATACTTAACTATAATGTTGCTTTCACATGCCAAACATCCAGAGTGCGGTGAGATGGAACCAAACTAGATAATCTCCCGGTGATCCTCGAACAACGTCCATATGATATCATCATGGATAGTCCCATTCAGATACACCGGAAGACAACACAACCGGGTTCCCTATGCGGAGGACATATATAGCAGCCTTCAACATCTGCTCACTATAATGTATATTCAACTCAAAACCATGGATGTGGTGGAAGTGAGAAATGATCCAACCTTGAAAACGAATAAGATTCAGGTGAGAACAAATTATAGTTATTAATAGTAAATTAAATTTAATAGTTTGAATGAAAATTACCGTAAAAAACGCCGCATAGCCACTCAGTTTAGACTCGAAATCAGTTGCCAAAGAGAGGTGCTGGTGATATAGATACTCAAGGAATGAACTTGGCATAATCCCCATCGATAGAGGAACACTGCTCAAATGTCTATTTTGATTGATCTCCCTGATAGTCAATCATCCATTCAATCACATCACTACGACTGATCCTGGAGTGGTTAAGTAACCCTCTCTGATAGAAAGGTGTAGCACGCAGACGACGTCATCAAGTGTGATCGTCATCTCCCCAACAGGAAAGTGAAAAGATGGCATCTCCTTGTTCCACATATTGATAAATGCCCAATGCATATCATGGCTGATGGTGTTGTAATCAGAACAACAAAGACCAACAAGTCCGAAGACAAAAAGGGCCTCTCTGAACCTATCCTCATCAGGGTGATATAGCTCGAATATCTTATGCGTGTGTTTCACAAAATTTGGTGTCCGGCGTTCCTGTAAAGATAAATAATTAATATCAATTTTAAGATATTAGTGTGTCAATCGTTAAAATGAAAAGTGTAACAAAAAATATATTTCTCCTTCCGAAACATATCGAGCGACATGATCGGTGTAATAGATCAAGATGGAGATGTCATACGGCACTCCTGTAAAACTCGGGTTAGCCTCTTCCTTGACTTCTCAAACATCGACCTCTTCGGGTTTCAGATCTTGAACCCGTTGGGTTCCTCCATGTAATCTCTAGATGAGTACGCACGTGAAAGGCTACTCCTCAGAGAAGAAGTCAATGTTCCTTTCACTTTCTCTCGTGGTACTCGACCGCGTCGTCGATGCCTCATAGCCTGCTTAGCTCTATCTCGTCGAGCGAATGTAGTTTGGCTAGGCTACCAAGTCCCAATCAGTTTGGGTTCTCTGCCAATTATCTAGAAAAATAAATAGTTGTTAATCAAATGGAAGTGAACGAACAAGAACATGTTTGAAAAAAAAACTCAGGCTTATTTTCAGAGATGAATCGCTGAAACTCCTCAGAGGTGTTTTATGAGATGTATCTCCAAAAAAACCTGCTACTTCTATAACTAAAGCTTCAACCTAACAATACCATTTTTACACCAAAATCCAATTTATACACATAAATGCAAGCTTTTTATAGGTTATATATAATCTAAACAACTTAAAATACTCATGCTAAGATTAAAAGAGATTGGAGAACCTACTCAAATTTGAAGCTTTTAGAGTTGTTAAATGTGTTGAAATTAGGAGTTAAAGTGAGTTGTAACAAGTGCAAATGAGTAGACAAACTTGAATGAGTTTTGAAAGTAGATATTTTGGAGGTTTTTTAGGTGTTTGATAGTTAGAATTTGGAAGAAATGAGAATGAGGGGTGATTGTTCGTATTTGACTTCTTGGTCGTAAGACCGTGATTTCTCTTTCTCAGGTTTACTCGATGTTTACCTTTCCCTCTGCGGGATTAAAAACGTTCAACAACAAATTCATTAATTTCTCTCGATGTTTTGTCTAGTTGTTTCACCTGTAATTAGCTGTTATATCGGTCAAGAAGGGGTTAACAAGCAGATGCATTTGAGGTGAATCTTGGTTGCCTGCTCGACTTGCGTCAAGCAGACTGGATAAGGTTGTAGTTGATGGTAGAAGTCTGCCTTGGGGCTGTTATGATGTGAATGTACCTAGGTTCATTCGACCATCTTTGCATGACACCGGGCTAGCGCTTATTCGGCCAAGGTTGCTTGGGTTATATTGGGAGCAGACGTGGATTGGGCCCATTAGCCATTAAGCCAGCCCATAACACAAGAGAATTGTAGCAATCCAACCCTATAAATCCTTTGTTTGATATTGATCATAACAATTTCTCTTTCCTTTAAAGAAGTTTGATTAACTTACCCAACAATACCAATTTGATCCACTGTCTTGCGCCACTTCTTTGCAAGAAACCATCTGATAACACGAATTTATATAACATATTTGACGTAATTTTCATAGATAATGTTACTATTTTTATTTAATTATTCTATTTTATTTCCGTATTACGTTGGTGTTTCTTTTGTTTCAGGTATTTGTATTAAATAAAGAATTAATCGAGCAAAGAAATAAAATTGAGGAAAAATCGGATTAAAAAGCTAAAGAAATGAAGCAAGGGGTAATAATAGCAAAAGGAGGAGTAAAAGAAGGAGAAAACAATTATACAAGCCAAGCAAGCAAAGCCCAGAAGAGCAAAGCCCAGAAAGCAAAGCCAAGCCAAGGACGCGTGTCCACTAGCTGTGACGACCGTCTCACTCACCCCACTAAGCAGGAGGTGCCCGCCTCCAATCAGGGCCCACATCTCATGATGTTTGGAGACCCACGTCTCCTTCCCTCTTCATCTTGTGAGACCCACGTCTCCTTCCCTCTTCATCTTGTGAGACCCACGTCTCACTTCCTTTTTCAAGTGGAGACGTGTCTCATGCTTAGCCCCACGATTCTGGCAGTTTTGCACACGTTTTCCATTTCCCTTCGTACGAAATTGGAAAAGGCAGTTAAGTGAAGCCTATAAATACAGAGTTCAAGCATCAGTGCAAGGGTCGGCGATTCTTACCGAAAAATCGTTCTTCCATTATTTTGCATTTTATTTTCTTTTCAATTTTATACTTTTATTTTATTTTTCCATTTTAGCTTCTTTGTTTAGTTTTTATTTTAGTTTAAGTCGTTGTAATTTTCTCACGATAATTTCTACACCGGAAATTATTGTGTAACTTTTCACTGATCTAACCTTACGTTAGATCTAGTGCTTTTATTTCCTTGTTTTATTTTTCTTTTCGATTCAAGAAGTCTCCGAGCAGATCTAACTGACTTGTGGTGGAATGCTCGTTTATTTCGAAGAACACGATTATTCAAGTATTATTATTTTCAGGTTCTTAATATAATTATTTTATTTTATTTAAGTATTGTTGCTTGGTATTTATTTACTTAATTATGGAGATGTTTAAATATATTGAACCTTATTATTTATGCATGTCTGAATTAATAAATATGTCCGGCTAAACCGTTTAGGTATCGGTAAGTAATAGTAGTAAGAGTAGGAATTAAATTGTTCTTAAGCTAAAATCTTAATTAACTTAAATTCTGATTATGATTTTTTGTAATTAAAATTAATCTTTTCGTTACGAAAGTAAGATAAGTAGAATAGGTTAGGATCGAGACCACGAAAGTGTGAGGTTTTAACCGGATTGCTAAAGTTAGGCATTCGATTTAAATACAGCGAGAGCGCTTTTAAACGAATTAGATTTTATTAAGTTTCCAAAGAATATTTTCTAAACACTTATGGGCTAGCGAGAGCAGACATAGGGCTTTAGGAGCATAATCCGAGATAAGACCGCGAAAGTGTGAGTTGAGGGTTTTTAAACTGATAATTTCTACGGAACAATTAAGTTAACCATCTTTATACGCTTAGGTTCGATTTAATCCGCTTAGGTTCACTACGTTACGTACCGATATCCGTTTTATTTATTATTTTTCCTTAACCTTTATCCAAAAGAATTATTCGCCTTAGCTGTATACCATAACTTAGGATAACAATAGATC
>CM038796.1:222168890-222224882 GCA_021764765.1 Vicia sativa | reverse complement strand
CAATGACATTTGCTTTCTGAGAATTTTCTTTGACAGTTGATGTCTCAGCAGATGTCATGACAATGTCTAGGACATGCTTCCCTTGGAACAGTTTGTAGTGGAATCCAAGAGCAGGGGCTCTCTTGCAGACTGAATCTCTGTCACCAAGAATGTCTGGATGCTGATCAAGTATAATTCCACACGCAGGGGAAAAGCTATTGGACCTTTGATAGCATAGCTGTTAGCATGCTTGAGTGTCGATCAAATATGTAGGAGCCATAGTCAAAGGAAGCTTGAGTTCCCTGCATAAATGAATCTTCCCAATCCATTAGAAATAGTGGATTTGTGATTGGTTGGGACCAGTTTGCAGACCAATCTTATGCGGTATGGCAAATTTGACACTCAATTTCTTTGGTGAGAGTTTTCCCTTTAGAGGCCATTGTCGACTTGTTTGGCGTGATGGTTTGACAAATCTTGTTGTCAGTTTCCTCCAGCTCTGGCTGAGTGTTAGCAAATCTACCTAGGAATCTATTGATCACATTTGAAGAAAACTTGAATTTTCTCCCCCTCACATAAACAGTCTGGTAATCATCAGAATTCCTATCCCCACCCTTTGAGATTGACAATAAACTCTCTTACCAAAGTTTCATAACGGTTTGAGAGTTTCTCCTCTGTTTTCATCAGTCCTGCCTCCTTAATCAGATTTACAATCTCTTTACACTCCAGAGCACTCTTATTCAACTCCCTCTCCAAAGAAATCCTCTTCAGGCAAACATACTTCCATCTCTCAGCATTCTCAGGATGATGGAATGAGATGTTGTCAATGGCCACTTCAGGCACCATGGGCAGTTTCCCAAGAGTTGCCTTCTTCCTTGGATGGATGTCAGTGACATTCATTTCAACATCAAACTCAGAATCTTGATCTGACTCTGAAGATTCAGGCATTTTTCTTTTCTTTACAAATGGTGTCCTCTTGGGTCTGGAGCCACCACCAAGCTTTTGCTCTACATTTCTTTGTAGAGGTTCAAATGGTGTTTCTCACCTTAGAAACATTTACATCAACCTTTTCTTTAAAGGGCTCTGTGAGGCTGTTTTCCTTTCTTCTCATCATTCTTTTGCAATGCTAGGATTAACATTGGCAATGAGGTCATTGTCGAGAATACTTCATCGGTGTCTATGGGGTTTCATCAAATTCTCGGAATCTTGAACAAGGGACTTTCAAGATTATCATCAATTAGTTTCTCTGAGTCTCTTCTAGGATACTATCGAGATATAGTATCTTGAGAATTTCATCGAAATACACTTAGTGGAGATTCCTCAAGAACATCATCAAATCACATCTTCATTAGCGGGGTTTCATTACAAGCATCATTCATGCTCACTTGAATTTTAACGAAGGATCAAACATTCTTGACCGGAGAATCAACATGATCACCAGATGTCTTGACATTCTCTGTGACATCTGGATCAACTGCTAAGCTAGGGCTAGCAGACTTTCCATTTAGAGGGATTGAAACTCCGGGTACATATTGATTCTCATTTAGGATATTCATCACTATCCTAGCTATTGCTACATGCGCAGACCTAGACTCCTCTGGGTTCACTCTTTCTGGGGGAACTAAAGATGATGGAACAGAGGTCTTACCAGAGGGGGATGCTTGTGATCTTCTTGCATTTCTTGTGCGCAATTTCTTAACTTTTTCTGGATCAGTAGCTATTGCACGCAATGGAGTAACCTTCAGTGCTTCAGCTTGCATGGATTCAACATTTTCGACTTCACCATGGAGGGAGATGGAGAGCTGTCTTTGGAATGAAGCGAGGATGAAGACATTTTTTGTTGGTTGTTGAGAGCGAGGCGAAAAGGCAAGAGATTTCAGAGTTTCTTTTAGATGAAGAAAGAATGATACTACTTTCAGAAGGGGAAACTCTTATATGTGGGTGTCTCTTCCTATTCTTGGACTTTTTAAAATGAGGATGAAAGTACCTAAATAGCCCACTTATGAGTAATTGACATAACAAATCCATTTTATCCCTTGATGTAGGCACAGTTAATTGCTACAGCTCCTCATATTGACAAATACCCAATTTGTCCCTTAAAGTCTTAAACTGACTAACCTCAAGAACTTTTGTAACAATGTCACAGTACAAAGTCATGACATCTTGTATGACATTGTACTCAATCAGTGTCTGCTTCAACCAGACCACCCTAGAACACTTGCTATCAGCTGTTGTGAGTTCAGCTTCAACATTGTATAAGACCACATAGTTTTGTTTCTTGCTTATCCAAGAAATAAGATTGCTTCTCCATATGAACCATCCTTCAACATATCTTTCACACAAGCATCTATCAACACTTTCCCCACTTATTTTCTTGGACATCTTCAAGTGTGTAGGAGCAAGATTTCTTTTATGGCTGACATTCTTCATCCCAATCCTCTTGACAATCCTCCTTGCATACTTGCTCTGTGAAAGAAGTGTTGAGTCATCCATCAATGTGTCTGAGATTCCTTCAGATACTAAGTTATTACCATAGATGGAAGTCACCATGATATTTCCTCCTCTGCCAAAGATGATATCATCCAAGACTTTTCTCCTGTAATATTTGACAGTAAGACACTTGGTCAACCTCTCATGCCAGAACCTAGTACTTTGCTTCAGTACTTCAAGAGTGATCAAAAGTCTGGACATTGAGTGAGACATTCTGATTTCCTGTCCAGCCTTACAATTACCACAGATTTTCTCTTTTCCCATGTGGATTCTTGGTAATCTTCTGACTCCCTCTATGGAACTGATCCTTTTCATTCCTCTGAGGTGTGGCTGATCAGTTTCTTGTTGCCCCAACTTCACTTTCTCTTCATCTTTGTCTGTAGAGTCCACAGATGGCAGAGTGGGGTTCTCAGATTTCCACAAGTAGCAGTTGTCCTTTGATTTGACTCCTCTCATAATCACTGCTTGTTCATCATTGATCACAAGACATTCAGTCTTAGTGAAGTTGACAGTGTATCCCATATCACATAGCTGACTTATGCTAATGAGATTTGCAGTCAGACCTTTTACCAGCAGTACTCCATTCAGGTTTGGAACTCCAGACCAGTTTAAGTTTCCAACACCTTTGATTTCTCCTTTAGCTCCATCTCCAAAGGTAACAAAGCTGGTAGAATGAGGCTTAACATCATTGAGAAAATTTCTGTCTCCAGTCATATGCTTGGAACACCCACTGTCAAAATACCAATCTTCCTTGGTAGACACACTAAGAGAAGTGTTAGCTACCAGGGCAACAGTCTTCTTCTTCCACTGTTGAGAGTATGATACCTGTTGGTTTTAGGCTTCACATAAGACCCTTGATTAGGATATCCATGAAGTGCATGAGAAAGATTTTATGTGACCAACCCTTCCACAATAATGACATCTCCATCTTTGAAACTGTTTGTTCATGTTTCTATGATTTTGATGTTGCACCCAATGCTATGACATCTGCTTTGACATTGGTCTATTAGGTCTGTTCTTCCTTTTGTTATAGACAAACTTCTTAGTCTTCATATACCACATGGCGGACACATTCCGGCTTGTGGTATGACATCTTCTTTGTCATTGACTTCCGGTTTGTTCCATTCTGGTTATTTGCAAATCTCTTTGCATCACATAGCTGAGCGGATACATTTCTGTTTTGGGTTGTGACACCGCTTTGACATTGTTTTCCTATGTCTCTTCTTCTTAATGTCACCAACAGTTGCTTTACATATCCTAAACCATGCTTATTTCACGCATTACATCAAGTGAAGAATTTCTTCCAACTTATCGATTGCGGATGTCAACATTTTGATAGATTTAGACATCGATCAAGTTTGAATTCAGCATAACAATATCACTATTGAGGTGATTTATAGTGGTTGTCTTCCTCTTTCTCGACCTTCAACTTCACATTCTCGACTTCAACTTCTCAATCACTTTTCGCTCCTCATTTTGACATACTTCACCACTACGATACTTTCTTGTAAGTATCGAAGTTCTTCAAAGGTCACTTCCTCATCACTAGATTCATTATCGATTACATCTTCCGGAAGGTGGGTGACAAGCTTAGCGCTTCTTCCAGTTCACTTCGACTCACTATCGGACCAGTGGCCATCCCTTTCCTTTGTTTCTTTAAAAGGTGGGACATTCAGCCTAACATGACCATATCCTTCACATTCATGACATTGGACTCTCTTCTTTGACTTCCTTTTTCGACTTGGATCTTCTGCGGAATCATAAGATCTGCGATGTCGATGCAATGTCCTTGACATGTGACCTTGACTTTGGATCAATTCTCCGATCGGTTTGTTGAACATCTTTCAAGCATGGCTATAGCTTGGATATCTTCTCCTCATCTTCCTCTTTGCATCCCTCTTGAATTGGATACAAGTGTTATGCTCTTGTTCTTCTTGTCACATTTCAGATTCCCATCTCAAAAGTCATAAGAGATCTATCGGTTCTTCAACCTTCAAGGTGCGATGTCTTGAGCCTCTTCTATTGCGTGACTTTCATTGCAAATCTCTTAGCAAGGATAGAATCTTTCTCACTTCTCTTCAAACATCTTTTCACCAAGTGCTCACAAGCATTGGCAATTTCCAAAATATTCATGTGAAATTCATGAATATTCTCATCTTCCTTCATCTTCAAATTCTCAAATTTTGTAGTGAGCATCTGAAGTCTTGACATCTTCACCTTGGATGTTCCCTCATGAGTAGTTCTGAGAGTGTCCCAAACATCCTTGGCCAGCTCACATTGATGAACCAGTCTGAAGATATTCCTATCAATACCATTGAACAGAGCATTCAATGCTTTAGAGTTCCCAAGAGCTAGCTCTTCTTCTTCTTTACTCCATTCCTCCTTAGGTTTCAAGACAGTAGTGCCATCTTTCTCAAGCTTGGTGGGATGTTTCCATCCTTATCGCACTCTCCAAGCTTTAATGTCCCCTGACCATAAGAAGGCAACCATACGAGGCTTCCAGTAATCATAATTAGACCCATCCAGAATAGGTGGTCTTCCTCCAAATCCTCCTTCTTTATCCATTACGCGAGAAACTATTATCCTAGATCTCACCGGAAATAACAAGCGGGGTGCACGCTCGATGCCAATTGAAATTCAGGCAGATACTTAATGTCACAGAGAATGTTATGACACGATCGACACGCTTTGACAATTCACACGGTAAATATAGAAAGCGATAAATAACACAATAAGTTGTTCACCGATTCGGTTCTAACAAACCTACGTGCGGAGGCTACCAAGCCGGGAGGAAATTCACTATTAGTAGTATCAATTCAGAGTTAAACTCACCCGTTTACAACTCCTCACTTAATCCCTACCCAATGACACTTCAACCTAAGTCCTACTTAGATCTGAGTTCCTACTCACTCCCCCTCAATCACCGCAGTGATATCAACCTATTGACTAATTGAATTGTGAAGACACACCTCAATAAAATATCTTGATCTTGCTTCAAAGCTTTAATCAAGAGACAAACACTCGTGCTTTAAAGCTTTGGTGATAAACTACCTTACAATAAATCCTAGTCCAATGCACTTATCAATTGATAGTTGTTTGGCTCACAAGAGAAACTAGAATTACAAAGACCAACTGTTAAAACCTTTAACAGTACACAAACACAACTGTTACTAAACCTAACAGTACACAAATAAAAACCTTCAATGTCTTCAATGGAATCCAGGCGTGGTAGAGTGTAAGGTTGAATTCTTTATATAGAAGCGATCTGAATCTTCAATTTTGGGCTTCCATAAAGATAGCTAGGGTTTACTTAATTCTCTCCTAAAAACATGGTTTGTTTAACAACCAATTTAGGTTTAATTAAGATTAACCTAGCAGCCACGTGAGCATGCTTTCTAATAACAGAAAAACATAAATAAAATGCTCAACAAACTTCACGAAAATCTCGGGAAAAAGCGATTCTGAGCAGAATGTCTGCTGAATGTCATAACATCATTATGACATCGATCGTCAGAAATTTCCAGACTTTAGCTTCCTTACAAATGTACTTTTACCATCCTTGTCTAGTAGGATTTATCTTCAATCTCTGAATGTCATGACATCTATCAAGACATTTCTAAAGCCTAGTTTTACCAAAATTGATGCCAACTTAAAACACTAACAAAAGTCTTCAGAAAATCTGATAAAATTTGAAGTGAATATAAGTCTTCAAAAAATCTGATGAAAATTGAAGTGAATATAAGTCTTCAGAAAATCTGAGGAAATTTAAAGTGAATATAAGTCTTCAGAAAATCTGGTGAATATTAAAGTGAACATAAATCTTAAAATAATCTGATGAAGTTTGAAGTGAATATAAAGCTGAAGAAAATATGATGAATTTTGAAGGAAATTAAACCCATAAAAAATTCTGTGGGAAATTGAAGTGAATAGAAGTCTTCAGAAAATCTGGTGAGAACTTTGAAGTGAACATAAATCTTAAGATAATATGATGAAATTTTAAGTGAATATAACTCTTAAGAAAATCTAATGAAATTAGCCAGAAACATAAACCTTAAAAACATCTGTTGAAATTTGAAGTGAATATTAGTTTTCAGAAAATCTGATAAAATTTAAAGTGAATATAAGTCTTCAGAAAATCTGGTGAAAATTGAAGTGAATATAAGTCTTCCGAAAATCTGATGACATTTTAAGTGAATATAAGTCATCAAAATATTTGGTGTAAATTAAAGTGAACATAAATCTTAAGATAATCTGATGAAATTTGAAATGAATATAAATCTTAAGAAAATCTGATGAAATTTGAAGGAAATATAAACCTTAAAAAAATATGTTGAAACTTTAAGTGAATATAAGCCTTCAGAAAATCTGATAAAACATGAAGTGAATCTATGTCTTCAAAAAATCTTATGAAAATTGAATTGAATATAAGTCTTCAGAAAATCTGGTGAAAACTTTGAAGTGAACATAAATCTTAAGATAATATGATGAAATTTGAAGTGAATATAAAGCTTAAGAAAATCCGATAAAATTTGAACGAAAATCTGATGACATTTTAAGTGAATATAAGTCTTCAGAAAATCTAATAAAATTTGAAGTGAATATAAGTCTTCAGAAAATCTAATGAAAATTGAAGTAATTATAAGTATTCAGAATATCTGAGGAAATTTAAAGTGAATATAAGTCTTCAAAAAATCTGGTGAATAATAAAGTGAACATAAATCTTAAGATAATCTGAGGAAGTTTGAAGTGAATATAAAGCTTAGGAAAATCTGATGAAATTTAAATTAAATATAACCCTTAAAAAATTATGTGGGAATTTGAAGTGAATATAAGACTTCAGAAAATCTGATAAAGTTTAAAGTGAATATAAGTCTTCAGAAAATCTGGTGAAAATTGAAGTGAATATAAGTCTTCAGAAAGTCTGATGACATCTTAAGTGAATATAAGTCTTCCGAAAATCTGATGACATTTTAAGTGAATATAAGTCTTCAGAAAATCTAATAAAATTTGAAGTGAATATAAGTCTTCAGAAAATCTAATGAAAATTGAAGTAATTATAAGTATTCAGAATATCTGAGGAAATTTAAAGTGAATATAAGTCTTCAAAAAATCTGGTGAATAATAAAGTGAACATAAATCTTAAGATAATCTGAGGAAGTTTGAAGTGAATATAAAGCTTAGGAAAATCTGATGAAATTTAAATTAAATATAACCCTTAAAAAATTATGTGGGAATTTGAAGTGAATATAGGACTTCAGAAAATCTGATAAAGTTTAAAGTGAATATAAGTCTTCAGAAAATCTGGTGAAAATTGAAGTGAATATAAGTCTTCAGAAAGTCTGATGACATCTTAAGTGAATATAAGTCATCAAAATATTTGATGTAATTTGAAGTGAACATAAATATTAAGATAATCTGAAGAAATTTGAAAAGAATATAAATCTAAAGAAAATCTGATGAAATTTGAAGGAAATATAAACCTTCAAAAAATCATTGAAATTTGAAGTGAATATTAGTCTTGAAAATTTGATAAAATTTGAAGTGAATATAAGTCTTCAAAAATCTAATGAAAATTGAATTGAATATAAGTCTTGGAAAATCTTGAAGACTTTGAAATGAACATAAATCTTAAGATAATATGATGAAATTTGAAGTGAATATAAATCTTAAGAAAATCCGATGAAATTTGAAGGAAATATAAACCTTAAAAATATCTGTTGAAATTTGAATTGAATATAAGTCTTGAGAAAATCTAATAAAATTTTGAAGTGAATATAAGTCTTCAGAAAATCTAATGAAAATTGAAGTAAATATAAGTATTCGAATATCCGAGGAAATTTAAAGTGAATATAAGTCTTGAGAAAATCTGGTGAATATTAAAGTGGACATAAATCTTAAGATAATCTGATGAAGATTTAAGTGAACATAAATCTTAAGATAATATGATGAAATTTGAAGTGAATATAAATCTTAAGAAAATCCGATGAAATTTGAAGGAAATATAAACCTTAAAAAATCGATGAAATTTGAAGTGAATATAAGTCTTCAGAAAATCTAATAAAATTTGAAGTGAATATAAGTCTTCAGAAAATCTAATGAAAATTGAAGTGAATATATGTCTTCAGAATAACTGAGGAAATTTAAAGTGCATATAAGTCTTCAGAAAATCTGGTGAATATTAAAGTGAGCATAAATCTTAAGATTATTCGATGAAATTTGAAGTGAATATAAAGCTTAGGAAAATCGATGAAATTCAAGGAAATATAACCCTTAAAAATTCTGTGGAAATTTGAAGTGAATATAAGTCTACAGAAAATCTGATAAAATTTAAAGTGAATATAAGTCTTTACAAAATCTGGTGAAAATTGAAGTGAATATAAGTCTTAAGAAAGTCTGATGACATCTTAAGTGAATATAAGTCATCAAAATATTTGATGGAAATTTTAGTGAACATAAATATTAAGATAATCTGATGAAATTTGAAATGAATATAAATCTTAAGAAAATCTGATGAAATTTGAAGGAAATATAAACCTTCAAAAATCATGAAATTTGTAGTGAATATTAGTCTTCGAAAATTTGATAAAATTTGAAGTGAATATAAGTCTTCAAAAATCTAATGAAAATTGAATTGAATATAAGTCTTGGAAAATCGGTGAAGACTTTGAAGTGAACATAAATCTTAAGATCGTATGATGAAATTTGAAGTGAATATAAATCTTAAGAAAATCCGATGAAATTTGAAGGAAATATAAACCTTAAAAAAATCTATTGAAATTTGAATTGAATATAAGTCTTCAGAAAATCTAATAAAATTTGAAGTGAATATAAGTCTTCAGAAAATCTAATGAAAATTGAAGTAAATATAATATTCAGAATATCTGAGGAAATTTAAAGTGAATATAAGTCTTGAGAAAATGGTGAATATTAAAGTGAACATAAATCTTAAGATAATCTGATGAAGTTTGAAGTGAACATAAATCTTAAGATAATATGATGAAATTTGAAGTGAATATAAATCTTAAGAAAATCCGATGAAATTTGAAGGAAATATAAACCTTAAAAAAATATGATGAAATTTGAAGTGAATATAAGTCTTCAGAAAATCTAATAAAATTTGAAGTGAATATAAGTCTTCAGAAAATCTAATGAAAATTGAAGTGAATATATGTCTTCAGAATATCTGAGGAAATTTAAAGTGAATATAAGTCTTCAGAAAATCTGGTGAATATTAAAGTGAGCATAAATCTTAAGATAATTCGATGAAATTTGAAGTGAATATAAAGCTTAGGAAAATCTGATGAAATTCGAAGGAAATATAACCCTTAAAAAATTCTGTGGAAATTTGAAGTGAATATAAGTGTACAGAAAATCTGATAAAATTTAAAGTGAATATAAGTCTTTGCAAAATCTGGTGAAAATTGAAGTGAATATAAGTCTTCAGAAAGTCTGATGACATCTTAAGTGAATATAAGTCATCAAAATATTTGATGTAATTTTTAGTGAACATAAATATTAAGATAATCTTATAAAATTTGAAATGAATATAAATCTTAAGAAAATCTGATGAAATTTGAAGGAAATATAAACCTTCAAAAAATCTGTTGAAATTTGAAGTGAATATTAGTCATCAGAAAATTTGATAAAATTTGAAGTGAATATAAGTCTTCAAGAAATCTAATGAAAATTGAATTGAATATAAGTCTTCGGAAAATCTGGTGAAGACTTTGAAGTGAACATAAATCTTAAGATAATATGATGAAATTTGAAGTGAATATAAATCTTAAGAAAATCCGATGAAATTTGAAGGAAATATAAACCTTAAAAAAATCTGATGAAATTTGAAGTGAATATAAGTCTTCAGAAAATCTAATAAAATTTGAAGTGAATATAAGTCTTCAGAAAATCTAATGAAAATTGAAGTGAATATATGTCTTCAGAATAACTGAGGAAATTTAAAGTGAAGAGGTAACGGAAGAAACGATGATGCTATTGCTGAAGCATTGGGAATGCTAGCTGGTGTGCTCGGAGGGAATCAACAGGGAGCTGTTATCGGTGCTGACAGACAATTGGGGAATTTTCAGAGGAATAATCCTCCATTGTTCAAGGGTGCACATGATCCCGAAGGTGCTCAGAAGTGGTCCAAGGAGATCGAGAGGATCTTCAGGGTAATTGATTAGGCTGAGAAGCTGAAAGTGAGGTATGGTACTCACATCTTACCAGAGGAAGTTGATGACTGGTGGGTTGGTACCAGAACTGAAATGGAAGAAGATGGTATTGCGTTGACTTAGGCTGTGTTCAGGAGAGCTTTTTTGAGAAGGTATTTTCCTGAGGACATCAGAGGCAAGAAGGAGATTGAGTTTCTGGAACTCAAGCAGGGTAACAAGACTGTGAGTGAGTATGCTTCGAAGTTTACTGAATTGGCGAAGTATTATGCTTATTATACTAACGATGCAGATGGAGAGTTTTCCAAATGTATCAAGTTTGAGAATGGTCTTCGTGATGAGATCAAGCAGGGTATTCGGTATCAGCGCATCTGAAGGTTTCCTGATTTGGTAGACTGTAGTAGGATTTTGGAGGAAGATCTTGCTAACACCAAGTCGAATGCTCGAGGGTATGTTGAAAGGAAAGGTAAGCAACAGATGGATCGTGGTAAGCCTTATGATAGGAGTAATCAGAGATTCGGTGGTTGGAAGAAGTCTAGTAGAGGAGATTATGGTTCTTCCATTAAGTGCTACAAGTATGGTGAGACAGGACATCGTATGGTGGACTGCAAGGGTACTGATAGGAAGTGTATCAAGTGTGGAAAACCCGGCCATGTAGCTAATGATTGTAGAGTGAGGGTGGTGACCTGTTACAACTGTGGTGAAGAGGGTCATACTCGTCCTCAGTGTACAAAACCCAAGAAGGAGCAAGCTTGTGGTAAAGTGTTTGCATTATCTGGATCAGAGACTAAGCCAGATGATCGGCTGATTAAAGGTACATGTTTTATGAATGACATACCTTTGATTGCGATTATTGATATTGGAGCTACGCATTCTATTATTGCTTTGGATTGTGCTAAAAGATTGAATTTGGAAATTTCTAATATGGATGGAAGTATGGTTATTGATACTCCTGCGTCGGGTTCAGTGACTACTTCATATGTTTGTAGGAATTGTCCTTTTTTTATTTTTGGTAGGGGTTTCGGTATGGACTTAGTGTGGCTGCCGTTAGAACAACTTGATATCATCCTTGGAATGAACTGGTTGGAATTCAACCAGGTTCATATCAACTGTTTTGCGAAGACGGTTATTTTTCCTGAAGAGGTTAGTGTCGAAGATGTGACTATGTCGGTTAAACAGATGAACCTAGCTGTGAAAGATGGTGATGTGGTGTTCATGTTGTATTCTGCAATAGAAGCGAAGGGAAAGGCAGAGAGTGATGGATTGCCAGTCGTGAATGAATTTCCAGAGGTGTTTCCGGAAGACGTTAGTGAATTGCCACCTGAGAGAGAGGTAGAATTTACTATAGATTTGATTTCTGGAACTAGTCCGGTGTCGATGGCGCCTTATCGCATGTCGGCATCTGAGTTATCTGAGTTGAAGAAGCAGTTGGAAGAGTTACTTGAGAAGAAGTTTATTCGTCCTATACAAGTGAATAAAGTTACAATCAAGAATCGGTATCCTTTGCCGAGGATTAATGATTTGATGGATCAACTAGTTGGAGCTTGTGTATTTAGTAAGATTGATCTGAGATTTGGATATCATCAGATTCGTGTGAAGTCGGAGGATATTCAGAAAACTGCATTTAGAACGAGGTATGGGCATTGTGAATATTTTGTTATGCCGTTTAGAGTTACTAATGCACCTGGTGTTTTCATGGAGTACATGAACAGGATATTTCACCCGTATCTTGATAAGTTTATGGTGGTGTTCATTGATGATATTTTGATCTACTCGAAGAATGATGAAGAGCATGCAAAACATCTCAGAGTTGTATTGGGATTGTTGAAAAAGAAGAAGCTTTATGCAAAGTTGTCCAAATGTGAATTCTGGTTAAGTGAAGTGAGTTTTCTTGGCCATGTAATTTCTAGGAATGGAATTACTGTGGATCCTACGAAGGTAGAAGCAGTATCTCAGTGGGAAGCGCCAAAGAATGCTTATGAGATCCGTAGTTTTATGGGTCTTGCAGGTTATTACAGGAAGTTTATAGAAGGATTTTCCATACTAGCATTGTCGTTGACCAAGTTGACCAGGAAGGGTCAAGTGTTTGTTTGGGATGCTGAATGTGAGAAAGAATTTCAAGAGCTGAAGAGGAGGTTGACTAGTGCTCCGATCTTGATTTTTCCGAATCCGACGAAGTCCTTTGTTGTGTATTGTGATGCGTCACTTATGGGATTAGGTGGTGTGTTGATGCAAGATAAGCAGGTTGTGGCTTATGCTTCGAGACAATTGAAGATTCATGAAAGGAATTATCCGACCCAGGATTTGGAATTGGCAGCTGTTGTATTTGTTTTGAAGTTATGGAGGCATTATTTATATGATTCTCGGTTTGAGGTGTTCAGTGATCATAAGAGCCTGAAGTATCTCTTTGATCATAAAGAGTTGAATATGAGGCAGAGGAGATGGTTGGAATTTCTGAAGGATTATGATTTCGGTTTGAATTACCATCCTGGTAAGGCAAACATTGTTGCAGATGCCTTGAGTAGGAAGTCCTTGCACATGTCGATGTTAATGGTTCGTGAGTTAGATTTGGTTGAACAGTTCAGAGACTTAAGTTTGGTTTGTGAAACTACTCCGAATAGTGTGAAATTGGGTATGTTGAAGCTGACTAGTGGTATTCTGGAAGAGATTAGAAATGGACAGAAGTCCGATGTTGGTTTAGTTGACAAGTTGACATTGATCAACCAAGGTCAAGGAGGTGAGTTCCAGATTGATGAGAATGGCGTTATGAGGTTTAGTGACAGGGTGTGTGTTCCGGATGTTGCCGAGATTAGAAAAAGTATTTTGGAAGAAGGACATCGTAGTGGGCTAAGTATTCATCCCGGTGCTACTAAAATGTATCATGACTTGAAAAAGTTGTTTTGGTGGCCTGGAATGAAAAAGGAAATTGCTGAGTTCGTACATGCGTGTTTGGTTTGTCAGAAATCGAAGATTGAGCATCAGAAACCGTCAGGATTGATGGAACCGTTGTTTGTTCCGAAATGGAAATGGGATGGAATCTCTATGGATTTTGTGTATGGTTTGCCGAGGACAGCGAAGAGTTGTGATTCTATCTGGGTTATTGTTGATCGGTTGACGAAATCTGCTCACTTCATTCTGATAAGAATGGATTATCCGATGGAGAGGTTGGCAGAATTGTATGTTGAGAAGATTGTGAGTTTGCATGGTATTCCTTCTAGTATTGTGTCGGATCGAGATCTGAGGTTTACATCTAAGTTCTGGACGGGATTACAGGAAGCTTTGGGTACTAAGTTGCGATTGAGTTCTGCTTATCATCCTCAGACAGATGGTCAGACAGAGAGAACGATTTAGTCGTTGGAGGATTTGTTAAGAGCTTGTGTGTTAGAGAAAGGAGGAGCTTGGGATAGTTATCTGCCATTGGTTGAGTTTACCTACAACAATAGTTTTCATTCGAGTATTGGTATGGCTCCGTTTGAGGCATTGTATGGTAGGAGGTGTCGGACACCGTTGTGTTGGTATGAATCTGGAGAGAGTGTTGTGATTGGACCAGAAATTGTTCAACAGACTTCGGAAAAGATTAAGATGATTCAGGAGAAGATGAGGACTTCTCAGAGTCGTCAGAAGAGTTATCATGATAAGAGAAGGAAAGATCTTGAGTTCAGCGAAGGAGAACATGTGTTTATGCGGGTTACTCCGATGACGGGTATTGGTCGAGCTTTGAAGTCAAAGAAGTTGACTCCGCGTTTTATTGGTCCGTTTCAGATTACCAGGAGAATTGAGAAGGTTGCGTATCAGATTGCTTTGCCGCCGTCACTTGCAAATTTGCATGATGTTTTCCATGTATCTCAGCTGAGGAAGTACATTGTTGATCCGTCTCATGAGATTCAAGTAGATGATATACAGGTACGAGAGAATTTGACTGTTGAAGCGGTACCTGCGAGAATTGAGGATCGGAAGTTGAAACAGTTGCGAGGCAAAGAGATCGCATTGGTAAGAGTGGCTTGGGGAGGACCAGCAGATGGGAATGTAACTTGGAGCTGGAGAGTCAGATGAAGGACTCGTATCCCGAACTTTTCGTCTAAGGTGTGTTTTCGAGGACGAAAACTCTTTTAGTTGGGGAGAGTTGTGACACCCAACGACTAAATGTTGCATGCTGGTGTTGTGCATGCATATGCATTTTGGTGAAGTTAATTCCCATTGTGTGGAATTTGACTTGTATAGCCGTTAACTGTACCGAGTGGATAGTGGTGGTTAGGCTGGATTCTTGACTCAGTGGTGTCTGGGCGAATCGATGATTGTTGTATCCGGTTGATGATGGATCAGTGTGTGTGACTTGGTCACGTGTTGGTACCACATGCATTGTGTCTGCATTTGTGTTTGCATGGGATTGTAACATGTTAGGATGTCTTCCAGTTTTACAATTCTTTTGTTGTTATTTGTTGTGCATAATGACTTGTATGGTTGTATCTGTGTGTTGAATCTAAATCTATGCTAAGATGGGTGAAATAATATGTTGTGATATATTGTTGATTGAGAAGCTTATAATGTATTTTAATTATGAGAAATCTCACCCTTACTTTAAAAATTTCAGATTAAAGTTAGCAGCTCAGGAGTTGGTGAGGATGGCTCTAGAGCTATATTCATTTAAGTCCGTGTGTCAGTGTCATGCTCTGATAGGTTGTAACACTGGGGAACGTTTAGCTGAGGAATTATTCTTTATTCAATTGTTATCTGGAATTACTTTAGGAATAAATAAGAGTTTGATTTATTCCGTTTTGTTTTGATGGTGTTATTTCCGCTGTTTAAGACATGGTCTTAACTCAATTGATTATTTTGACAGTGACCCTTAGTGTAGCATGGCTACTGTGTTTTATTTGAAGTTTTGTTTATTTTATCATTGTAGCATCCCTTGTATTACCGTGTTAACACTGATTAAAGCTGATTTCACTATTAAACTAAATAATTATTCGGGGTATTTTAGAAGGGGTTACAACGGACACTGTTGTTTGTGGGTCTTATGACTAATGTTTTGTGTGAAGCAATTTTGTGGTGATGTTTGTGATGAGAAGATGAATGGGTTGTCGTGGACTGTTGTTGATTATGTTGATGATGTTGTAGGCCTATGGCCAGTGAAGTAGTGATATAGGTGTATGCCCCGTGAAGTGATTTGTGATTTGTTGTATTTGATTGTGTATTTATTGAGTCACATACATCTGCATTTGTGAAGACATGTATTGGCGGATTGTGATGGCCCGTATTGGCAAAATGATTACGTTGAAGGCTTATGCCCTTTGCCTCGATAAACTGGAATATGATTAAGTTGTGTTTAAGTTAGGAGTTCTGCTCCAAATGGTACCACATGCATTTGCATTTGTTAAGAGTCGCATTATAAATAATTTCGTTGTTGATGCTTTTGTTGTGGTGAGTGATGTATAATGTTGACTATGTGGATTGTGAATATGTTGTTGGTGACTTAATGTGAAATTGTACTAACGTTGTGTTGTGACATGTACTTTCGATAAGGTGTGTAATAGTTGTTATAACTATTGTTGTAATTTTCGTTGTGCTAATTGTTAGTACATTTGTTGTATAGTCATTGTTGGTTTTGTCATTATAACCGTTGTTACTTAGTTATTATAATTATGGGTTGAGTTGGTTGTTTTAACCGTTACTGATCTTGTTGTTATAATTATTGTTTTGGAAATTATGATGTAGTGATTCGTATATTCTCTACCTAATATATTGTTTATCATAAACTTATTTATATAGCTTGATATCTCACCCCTTCTGCTGATATTTCCACTACCATGGGAAATGGGCAGGTACTCAAGAATAGTTGTGGAAGTTCGAAGTGACACTATGAAGTCTTTAGTTGTTGTTCGTTCGAATTATTGTCTTGCGCTAATACGTAACACGCGGGGGAATGTTTATGTTGTTGTTATCATAAGATGAAGAATAGTTGTTATTACCTGTTGTGTAAATTGTTTTTATTTGTTCTCATTACAATAATTCTTGCATAATTATAAATTGAAGTTTTGATTTAGTTGGATAAAGTTGTATATAATTTATAAGATGTGAATGTCGAATGCTATGTGTTTATATTAAATGAAATACAGGTGTTTGAGAATAAGTTGAAATGTGACATCCTGTTTTATGTTTGAAACTTTCGCACTCTGACTTTATTATAAATATTGGGTAGAAAATGGGGTGTTATATTAGTGGTATCAGAGCAGGTCGGTCCGTCCGGACAGTGTTGTCTAATGTTATTTATTCCTCAGTACGCGATAAGTGTGTGAAACACTGTCGGTACTTGTTGTGTTTTTGATCTGTTGTTTGCAGGAATTGGGTTGAAGCTACATGGGGAAAATCTTTGCTTCTCAGATGTGTTCGGTTTCTCGGTTATGTTTCGGTTGTAAGTTGTTGGTACAATGTACTGCTTGAGGAGACAGTGAAAGTATTGTTGGAGCTCGTTGACATGGATTCAAGTTTTGGTTGCTTAGCAAGTTTGAGCGTATGTAAGAAGAGCATGATCAGGAATTGATGATGTATACTTTCGAAGGATGAAGAGCGGTGTAGCAGTTATTGATCTGTAAGTATGGTGCAAATTACCGACGTTTATAAAGGTAACTGTTAAGGATAATTGTTATGAGATAGAATTTAGAAAGTTGTTGATGTGTGGTGAAGTTGTTGTTTGAGTAGTCTTGCATAAGATGTCGACGTAGGGACGATAATTAAGTGACGGATTGTTGTAGATCTTGTTGTAGAATATTAGTTAGTAACTATAAAGGTTGTTGAAGTGTTTGAAATGCGAATAGTATAATTTCAAGGATAGGAGGTGTTTATGATGGCATAAAGGAACATTATTGTAGTTGGTAACGATGGTTATACTCCATTACGATTGTCGATTGTCTATTGACAAATTGAGGACTTGATCACCCTTAATCCATTGTTGATAGCAGGCGAGTTCGTATTGGATGGTTTAGACTTTAATTGCCATCTTAATAGTGCATTAAGTAATGAATGTTATATCGTGAAGGTAGTTTCTTTCGAATTGATAAGGATTAAGAGAGTTGTTGGTGTTCCGAGAATGAAGGGTCTAGGAATGTGGGAATAAGAATTGTATGCATGTTTTGGTGTTGATTATGTTGCTGAGAGAATGATACGATGTTGTATAGTCCAGTATAAGCAAGTGAAGGTTGCTATCTGTTCGCGTTAAAAAGTGACGTGCGAGGGAATCGAATCTGAATTCGTATTCTCTGGCTCGAAACGATTTACTCTTTTGATTTGTTTATAAAGATGCCGCGAGCATCAAGCTTTATTATTTTCAACACAAGAAAATGATTATGAAAAGGGAAAGTGTTAATACCCTCAATTGATATGATATGCATTACGACTAGCGAACTAGACGCAACGCATTGGGAGATTCGTGCAAGGGGTTTATTATATAAAGGGAATAGATGGAGCACCCTAAATATATATAGTTATCTATAGCTTTATATATGAATATGTTTGATATGTTTGTGTGTTTTAATTGCTATTTCTATGATTGGGAAAGTTTCTCCTTTGGATTTTAAGAAGGATAGATTATGTGGGATCCTAGGTTTTGTTATTATTGTGCTCGCAAAGATCATTCGGATCCTCTGCATACATATCCCTTAATGGGAATCAGAGCATTTGTAGCTCAGATCTAAAGGGATCTATGGTTTGTTTGGTTTGAGGGAGAAAGATATTTGCTCGCCAAGGATGAGACCTTGTGCCTACGTATTCTCAAAAGGATGTTGAGAAAGTCAGAGCAATCGTAGTTCCCACTTATGCTAGTGGAAGCAACGGGATGTTATTAAGAGACACAGACAAATGTCATCTTAATGAAAAATGTATCTAATCTATTTCATCACATACATTTTTGGAAGGTTGATTGATTGAATCTTTCGTCGTAAGTTATAGGTGTTTTGCTTGAGTGTACAAGCGTTACCACTTACGAGTCAAGAAAGATGTTTGAAAAATGATTGAATCTTTTAATTGTAAGCATTGGGTGTTTTGCTTGAGTGTACAAGCGTTACCACTTACGATTAAGAGATGTTTTTTTGTTTGAAAAGAGTTTGAAAAGTTTTTGATTGTATGTGATGTGATAGATAAGATACTTCTTCCATAGAGATGATAAACGTCTAAATCTCGAGGAGAAATTGATTGCATTAGGGGGATGCTTTTAAGAAGCCCATGGGTCCTTGTATTGTTAGCCCAAGAGGAGGCATTCCGAGGGTCATCGAGGGTCATCGAGGGTCCTTGTACTAAGCTCAAGAGGAAGCTATAGGGTATGGCTGGCTTTGGCTTTAAGAGGGATTTCACCGGGAAACCATCCTCTTAGGATTAAGAGCAATTTCACCGGGAAATTATACTCTCTGGGTTCTATCCTAGCGCGGGTGATTCTTTGTATTGGAAGCCCAATAGGAGGCTGTTAAGAGATTTTCGGGTCTCTTTCTTGTTTGATGCCCAAGAGAAGGCTAAACTCAATGAGGAGTTCTTTTGAATGAAGCCCAAGAGGAGGCTAACTCAACAGGGGAGTGTTGTCTTATATGAAGCCTAAGCGGGGGCTAAACTCAGATGAATGAGTTTTCTTATATGAAGCCTAAGAGGAGGCTGAACTCAGATGAATGAGTTACCTTGTATAAAGCCCAAGAGGAGGCTAACTTTGTGGGGAGCCTAGTGGTTAGACTAGTTGTTATGTTATAACTAGACAGTTATATAAACAAGTGTATGATGTTTATTCACAGGAGTTTATGAAGGAAATATAAACAAATGCATATGATTAAGTTGTGTTTAAGTTGGGAGTTCTACTCAAATGGTACCACATGCATTTGCATTTGTTAAGAGTCGCATTATAAATGATTTCGTTTTTGATGCTTTTGTTGTGGTGAGTTATGTATAATGTTGACTATGTGGATTGTGAATATGTTGTTGGTGACTTAATGTGAAATTGTACTAACGTTGTGTTGTGTCAGGTACTTTCAGTAAGGTTGTAATAGTTGTTTTAACTATTGTTGTAATTGTCGTTGTGCTAATTGTTAGTACATTTGTTGTATAGTCATTGTTGGTTTTCTCGTTATAACCGTTGTTACTTAGTTATTATAATTATGGGTTGAGTTGGTTGTTTTAACTGTTACTGATCTTGCTGTTATAATTGTTGTTTTGGAAATTATGATGTAGTGATTCGTATATTCTCTACCTAATATAATGTTTATCATAAACTTATTTATATAGTTTGATATCTCACCCCTTTTGCTGATATTTCCCCTACCATGGGAAATGGGCAAGTACTTAAGAATAGATGTGGAAGTTCGAAGTGAGACTATGAAGTCTTTAGTTGCTGTTAGTTCGAATTAGTGTCTTGCTCTGATACGTAGCACTCGGGGGAATGTTTACGTTGTTGTTATCTTAAGATGAAGAATAGTTGTTATTACCTGTTGTTGAAATTATTTCTAATTGTTTTCATTATAATAATTCTTGAATAATTATAAATTGAAGTTTTTATTTAGTTGGATAAAGTTGTATATGATTTACAAGATGTGAATGTCGAATGCTATGTGTCTATATTAAATTAAATACAGGTGTTTGAGAATAAGTTGAAATGTGACATCTTGTTTTATGTTTGAAATTTTGGCACTCTGATTTTATTATAAATGCTGGGTAGAAAATGGGGTGTTACAGAAAGTGTTTGCATTGTCTGGTGCTGAGACTCCGGTTGAGGATAGAATTATATGAGGTACGTGCTTTATTAATGGTACACATTTGATTGCTATCATTGATATTGGTGCAACACATTCTTTTATTTATGCGGATTGTGTTAAGAGGTTGAATCTTGAATTGTCTGATATGCATGGAAATATGATTATTGATACTCCTGTTATGGGTTCTGTTTGTACTTCTACTGCATGTTTGAATTGTCCGTTGAGTATTTTTGGTAGAGATTTTCGGATGGATTTAGTTTGTCTTCCGTTAGATTAATTGGATGTGATTCTTAGTATGAATTGGTTGGAATACAATCATGTTTTTATCAACTGCTTTGACAAGTCGATTATCTTTCTTGATTCTGGTATCAAGAATGATTGGTTTTTGTCTTCTAAGCAAGTGGATGAATCTTTAAAAGATTGTGTTGTGTTGTTTTCTTTGTTGCCATCGTTGGATCTCGGTGAGAAACAAGTTATGGGTGAATTTCCTATTGTTTGTGATTTTCCCGAGGTATTTCCTAAAGATATAGTTGATTTGCCGCCAGAGCATGAGGTTGAGTTTTCGATTGATTTAGTTCCTGAAACTAGTCCTGTTTCGATGGCTCCGTATCGGATGTCTGCTTTTGAGTTGAAATAGTTGAAGAGTCAACTTGAAGATTTGCTTGAGAAGAGGTTTATTTGTCCGAGTGTATCTATGTGGGTGTTGTAGTGGTATTAAGCGGCAAGCAAAGAGTAAAGTATTTATTTTTACCGAGTGATATATACCGGTTAGGTTATATCTTATCGTGTCCACATAAATTGGTTATTGATTCATCATTCTAAAATCCTATCGTTAATGAGTTTGGGATTAAATAGGTTTAAAATAAAAGACAAAAAGTAAATGAAAAAAAAGTATAAAGGATAGACACCTTGTCTGGAACGAATGCACACTACCTGTCACAGACTTAAATCTACCGTCCGGTTATACTCAGCCTACGATACTCGTCTGTGTCATCACATGCCTCTCACAACCTAAGATATTTCTAACCCAAATTGAGAATCCTCCCGAACCACCTTGATATCCATTTCTGGCATACCTCAACAACCAGAAGTCAACTGTGTCACCTCCATACCCATCTTTGGCATACTTCACCAACGCATAGGCATTACGATCATATACTCTAAGTGAATGTCAACTCTAAACTCATTTCTAGCATTCAGAAACTAACAAATAACCATCCTAGGTAAGAATCTAAGCGATCTATCTCTAGCAAAGCTCAAACCCCTAACATAGAGTAAAATTCTAAGACAATCACCAACACAGATTCGTAAAGCAAACTTTATACAACGCCAAGGGCGACAAATATACATGAGTAAGAGTAGATATACATAATAAAAAAAACCAACAAAAGAGATTACAAAGATAAGATAAGAAGAGGAACCAAACATTTCTTGGTTTGTCAACACCAATCGATGAGGGATTCGACTCCGGATCATCCAAATGCAAGCTCCAATGTTGTTTTCTAAGCAACTCTATCAAAAAAATGATGTTGATGGTGTTGGGACTCAAAAATACCCAACCCATAACCTAAAAATGTGTTTTTAGCCCCTTTTAAAGAGTTCTGAAATTGCAGGGCACGCTTAGCCCGGTCTGTGGCGCTCAGGGCGGTCTGTGTTGTTCCGGAAAAAAAATCAGCATCTTGTTTTTGCCATAACTTGAGAACCGTAACTCGGAATTGCGCCCGATTTGAAGCGTTGGAAAGATTATTCAATTTATTATCTAACCATAACAAAATATCAATAAAATTTATGATTTGAAATATTTGAAAACTTATTTTTTTGCTTTATGTGTTCTCTTTTATTGCTCAAAATCGCGCGTTCGAAGTCGTGTCTTCGACACTTTATTACTCAATGCTCCAATTATGAATAAATACCTACAAAAGATATAAAAAAAACTATCAAGTGATACACAAATGCACTAAAACTTGATTATACACTAAAAGTGAGGTTATTCAACGATTATTAACAAACAAGAGCGAATAAGTGCCACAAAACGTATATACAAAATAACTATATTTTGGCACTTATCAACTCTCCCCAACTTGATACATTGTTTGTCCTCAAACAAAGTCAAATAAATCAAAGAAACAAAGAATGATAATCAAATAATCACGAATCAACAAGTTTTTAAAACGGAAAATAAATGTATGGTTCAAACGAAAATGTACACGACAAATACAAACTTACCACTATACTACGTCAATAACATATAAATGAAACAAATCCTAAGTACAAAAATCATGCAAAACATTATAAAACAAAACAAGCTCAATCAAGAATCACTCCTAGCAAAAATGCATCGGTAGATGAAGAACACACAGAGGTGATGGATAAAAAAAACACTCCTCCACAATCTTGCAAACAAAAGACTAAATTATGCATTCATTCAAAAACGTATTGAAAATACAACTGCAAGAATCACAAGGGCTTTTCAAGGTTGTAATGTGGTTTGGTTAACAAACAAGTGATAAGTCCTAAAGCTAATCGAAACAAAAACTTTCCTAAACCTAAGGGAGTGATCAACTAACAAAGCTTCAAACAGTACAATTCCAATCAAATTTCTTCTTCATCACAAATTTCACACCAAAACACCTTACTTATTAACACAACATTATTCATACTCTTTTTGTTTTTATTTTTCAATGTTTTTTCTTTTTTTATTTCTTTTTCTAATCTTTCTTTTTCACTTTTTTCCTTTTTCTTTTCTCAACCTCATAGAAATCACAACATAAGCACATAAAGTTCTCTCCGAACTTGAATTCAACCAACATTAATGTTTGAATACTCCCTACTTTCTAAGGCAGGGTAAAAATTCATACAATCAACACAAAGTTGAGGGTTCAAGAAACAAAGAAATCAACATCCATACAAAAAAGGTGAATTGACACTCATAGACAAGTATCAAATTCAAATAAACATGGATATTGATAAAATCTCAAAGGGTTAACAAATTATCGTACACTCACAAGGTGAATTGACACTAATAGACAAGTATCAAATTCAAATAAACATGGATATTGATAAAATCTCAAAGGGTTAACAAATGATCATACACTCACAAGGTGAATTGAATATTTAGCCAAGGTAGTTGTGCTCAAAATCAAACAAAAATGTCTTGATCATTTTCATGCACTCATACAATCAACACAAAATAAAAGATTAAGCATAATAAAATCCAGTTAAAACAAGAATGTAGCCTCTAGCATATGTAAACAATGGAAAGCTTTCTCACATTTATGGGTAAAAAGAGGAACTAAAGTGATTCAATTCATGAGCAAGTAATGCAAAAAGAATGAATAGCATGGTAATTATACAAATGATAAATTTCCTAAACATGTTATGCTATAGAAAGAGATAAACGAGTACCTGGCGTGTACCAACTTTGAAAACTATCATTACCATACACCCGCGAGTTGAAGCGATCAAACTTGGAAAATCACAAAATGCAACATCAAGCTACCGGACAAAAATTTGAGTCCAAACAATAACAAAAGAGTTAGAAAAATAATATTAATTTTATTCAATATAAAAAGCCTTGGTGGAAGTGGGAAAAAGGAAAACCAAGTGAAATTTTAAAAGAATTCAGTGGCTCTGCATAGCAGAGCGCACTAAGCACTAATAGAGCGCGCTACACCATATGCAAAAAAATAGCAGCAATAAGTGCAACTGCAATGCAAGCTCCACCTACACACCTACAAAATATCATGTACACATGTAAACAATATTTACAACACATACACACTTCCACATGCTAAAACACTACAAACTTGTGGAAAACAACAAATTGACATAACAAAACAAACACAAATAACAATACAAAAACTTGGTGAAAATGAATTAACAAGTTGAAAAGTGAAGATTTGAAATTAAGAGCAAGTCCTATTTCAACTTGTTAAAACACAAGCCACCACACACGTAAACAAAACATGTTTGTTTTACATTGTAACCTCGACGCCTTTATTATGCGAGCACTAGTAACCTCCCCTCGTCATGCCATGGTATTTCCATACCGCGCAAACCTAAAGAAAGTGTCCTAACAAACACACAACAAACATTACGAATACAAGACAACTTACAACAATACTTGAAAACAAGGAAAAACATACATATGTACAAGTATAGAAAGTAAATACACAACATGTACAAGTAACAATATACAAATTCATATACAAAGTCTATACAACATATACAGTAATTACAAAACTCAAAAACAATGGAATTATCGCAATGTAAACAATAAAACCAATCCCGACAATGGCGCCATTTTGTTGCGGTATTAAGCGGAAAGCAAAGAGTAAAGTATTTATTTTACCGGTGATGTATACCGATTAGGTTATATCGTATCGTGTCCACGGAGATTGGTTATTGATTCGTCGTTCAAAAATTCTATTGTTAATGAGTTTGGGATTAAATAGGTTGAAAATAAAAGACAAAAAGTAAATGAACAAAAATAATAAAGGATAGACAGCTTGTCTGGAACGAATGCACACTACCCGTTGTTCGCGATAAAAGGTGACGCGCCTGAGGATGCGAACGTGAGTTCGGATCTTCCGTGCAACGATTTAAATCTTTTGATTTGTTTATAAAGATGCCGAGCATCAAGCTTTATTATTTTCAACACAAGAAAGATGATTTGATGATTATGAAAAGGGGAAAGTCAAATACCCTCAATTGATATTGGTATGCGTGACTAGCGCAAACTAGACATAACGCATTGGGGAGATTCGAGTAAGGGGATTGGTATATAAAGGGAATAGATGGAGCACCCTAAATATATGTAGTTATCTACAGCTTTATATATGAATACGTTTGATATGTTGTGTGTTTTTTAATTGCTATTTCTATGATTGGGAAAGTTTCTCCTTTGGATATTAAGAAACAGTAGATTATGTGGGATTCTAGGTTTTGTTATTATTGTGCTCGCAAAGATCTGTGGATCTTCTGCATACATATCCCCTAGTGGGAATCAGAGCATTTGTAGCTCGGATCTACAGTGGTTCTATGGTTTGTTTGGTCTGAGGGAGATAGAAATTTGCTCGGCAAGGATGAGACCTTGTGCCTACGTATTCTCAAAAGGATGTTGAGAAAGTCAGAGCAATCGTAGTTCCCACTTATGCTAGTGGAAAGCAACGGGATGTTAGTTTAAGAGACAGACAAATGTCATCTTAATGAAAAATGTATCTAATCTATTTCATCACATACATTTTTGAAAAGTTTAATTAATTAAAAATCTTTCGTCGTAAGTATTAGGTGTTTTGCTTGAGTGTACAAGCGTTACCACTTACATGTTTAAGAAAGATGTTTTGAAAAAAGATGATTGAATCTTTTAACTGTAAGTATTGGGTGTTTTGCTTGAGTGTACAAGCGTTACCACTTACTGTTAATAGATGTTTTTTGTTTGAAAACAGTTTGAAAAAGTTTGAAAAGTTTTTGACTGTATGTGATGTAGTAGATGAGATACTTCTTCCATAGAGATGATACATGTCTAAATCTCAAGGAGAAATTGATTGGATTTAAGGGATGCTTTTAAGAAGCCCGTGGGTCCTTGTATTGTTAGCCCAAGAGGAGGCATTCCGAGGGTCATCGAGGGTCATCGAGGGTCCTTGTATGAAGCTCAAGAGGAAGCTATATGGTACGGTTGTCTTTGGCTTGAAAGGGATTTCACCGAGAAATCATCCTTTTCTGAATAAGAGCAATTTCACCGGGAAATTTTACTCATTGGGGAATTTGAAAGTGATTTCACCGGGAAACCATCCTTTCAGGGTTCTATCTTAGCGCGGGTGATTCTTTGTATTGGAAACCCAAGAGGAGGCTGTTAAGAGATTTCCTATCTCTTTCATTGTATGATGCCCAAGAGAAGGCTAAACTCAATGAGGAGTTCTTTTGAACGAAGCCCAAGAGGAGGCTGACTCAACAGGGGAGTGTTGTCTTATCGAAGCCTAGCGGAGGCTAACTCTGGGAGAGTTTCTTTGTACAAAGCCCAAGAGAAGGTGATCCATCCGGGATAAGTTATCTTGTATGAAGCCCAAGCGGAGGCTAACTCATGATGATGAATTGTCTTGTATGAAGCCCAGCAGAGGCTATCTTGTGGGAACCTATTGATTAGTCTAATTGTTATGTTATTATTAGGCAGTTGTATAAACAGTGTGTGTGTGTGTGTATGTATTCACAAGAGTTTATGAAGGAAATATAAACAATGCATGATGTTTATTTACAGCAGATTTATGGAATATAAACAAGTAACGTGAACGAACGTTTAAAACAGCGTAACTTGATTATTCACAAGTTTGTGTGTACAAGGAAATGAATATGTACAAGAACAAGTTTTATGTACGGACAAAGATGGATGTACATAGGAGGGTTGGGACTTACGTAAGAGACGCCCATTGATTTGAAAGCGTTTCACAGGAATAATGCTCCTTTCAATACCAATGGTATTCGATGTAAAATGTATGATGAAACAGAAATGATTGATCAACGTTTATCGTAAAAGTATTTTCAAAAGAAAGAGTATTTGTATTATGTACGGATAAAAAGTTTTGAAAAAGTATCCGTATGTATGATAAAAAGTTTGTTTAAAAATGTTTGACAAAAGTTTGATATGTACAAGGAAATATTATGTACATAAAAGAATGTTATGGGACTTACACGTGGAGGCCCATTGGTTTAAAAGAAATCTTGCTCGGAGAAACCTTCCTTTAAAACCAATGGATTTCGTATAGACAACGAATGAAAAACAAATGAAAGAAATTTGTTTATGTTTGAATATTGACAAAGATGTTTTGAATATGTACAAATAAAGCTAAGTATGTACATAAAGGGTTGGGACTTACACCATACGGGTGGCCCATGATCGATCGAGAAATTCGAGAAAAAGCAATTCGTTTATCGTTAAAGCGGATCAATCATGGTAAAAGATGTAAGTTTTGATGAAAAAGTTTTGAAGAATGATTTGAAAATGTTTTGAAAATGTTTTGAAATGTTAAGTTCATTTATGAGAAGTTTTGAAAAAATCGAAGTCGAAAACTTGAAAAATTCACCTTTTAAGGAGGTTTGAAAAGTGTTCGAACATCGTTTTGCTCGATTAAAATTTAATCGATGAAAGTTTTTTGGATTTTTTGACATAATCATAAAATATATATATTAAATGACAAGTGTACAAAAATCATCTCAAAATGAGAAGTTTTGATTGGTTAAAAAATTGTTGAAGTTTGATAAAGAAACATGAAAATATTGAAGTTTTGTGAAAAAGATGAAAAATGGTCTTCTTTGGTTTGAACCCATGACCTTTGAGTGGACGCGTGGCAAAAGAACTAAGAGCAAGCCAGGGACCACTAAGCCAACACGTTTGAATGTGTTAGTGGAAAATGACACGCGACAAAGGATTGGAGAGTTTGAATGAAAATGGAAAGTTTGAAAAAATTGGTCCTGCAAGGCTCGAACCGGGGACATGATGGCGTGGCAAGGCAAGAGAGTTTTAAGAGTGAGTGGCAACCAAGGTGATACATCCGTTAATTTAAATGAAACTAGAAATATATATTATAAATCTAGCTTTTAAATTCAAAAACTTCATCTTCTTCCTCCTTGTCAAAAAACCATGGCTATGGAAATTGAATTTCTTCAAATCTTGATCAATTTTAAAAGTGTAAAATGCTATTTCATCTATATTTTCGCCACGATTATGAATATGTGTTTTGTTGTTATTATTAATCAAAGATTATCACAATTTTAACAATCCCAATTTGAACCTAACTAAAAATTGTTAATTCTTGAAACTAAGTTGTTTTAGTTCCAATTAACAACCGATAGCTTTAGTGATTGAATATCTACATTTTCCTTTTCAATTTTAAAGCTAAAAGTGCATGAATTGAGGATTCAAGTTTGAAAACTTACCTCTTGGTATGAAAAACCGTTCGAGTTCTACAACTTCGGTGCAAAGTAAGGATTGCTTTAGCTTCCTTGAACCTCCACACGAATGTGTTCCTACCCTTAGTTTGTCGAGGATGGCTAGAACTCCTGACCAAGTCAACTTGCAGCCACTTAAAGTGAGTTTTGATTTCGGGTTTAGAGTTGTTACAGTCGGTGATGATGATCTGGATTACTTCTATGAAGTATATGGTGAAGTGATAAATCAAAGTTAGCACGAGCAAATTAAGAGATGGCAAGTTAAGGCATCATTTTGCAAGTTTTGGTTTTTGATTATGTTTATGAGTTTGATCACTTCTTGTGTTGCTTTTAAGTTTTAAACTACTTCTAAATGATATTTAGAACATGTTAGAAACTTAAGTTCACTCAAATTTTGCAAGATTTGAGATTTGCAAAATTCCTCTTATGACTTAGAAACTTGAATTTCAAGAAAGGAAGAGTGAAAGCTTGATTTGGATAGCTTTGGGGTGAATTTGAACTTGAAATGGAAGCTATTTATAGGCAACAAGTCTGAATTTGTTAGGCAAGAAGTACATGGCATTTGGTAACTCAAAGCTTGCTTAGAGGCAAGATGGTCATTTGAAAAGTAAAGGAAGGTTCCTTTTTACCATGTGTGAATTTTCACAATTTGATCCAATCTTCAATTATATCTTCAATCTGATATTTATCAGTTCATGATGACTCATTTGGCAAGGTGGAAAGCTTCTAGAACAAGAAAATGCAAAATGACCCATAATTTGAAGTTGTGAACTTTGAAAATTAAGTTTCATGGAGCCTTATGTTCCAAATTCAAAGACATAGCTAGACTCCATGAATTTGAGAGTTCTTGGACATTTTGGAAAGATCTTTCCACAAGCTACAACTTTCATGTTTTGAGTTTTTTCAAATTCAAATTGGAACTTGGTGAAAAAATGGCTTGAAGTTTGGAAAAAATGTGAAATTTCAACACTTAGAAATTTTTCTAAGTTATAGAAATTTTGACTTTTTGTTGACTTTTCCAAATTCTTTGATTTTTTATGATCATGATGGATCATTTGAAGTATTTTGATGATTGAAAAAGTTTTGTTTTGAAAAATTTGAGCAAAAGTCAAAGTTTGACTTTTCTGTGCAGATGAAATTTCATCAAACGTTTCTGAAATTGACTGATGAATTCTGTGAACCTCTGTGATGTTTTGAATCCAGAAATTAGGTCAAGATGTTATATCTAAGATATAATGACCAATCTCTATCCAAAAAGTCAATTCTTGCTCAAAAATCGAGAATGCCTATGCTCGACCAAAACCTAATTGGTCGATCCTCGATTGATCTATGAGAAAATGGATATCCGAGGATTGAAGGCGATGATTTGATCAAGATAGATCAAATGGAGTGAGAAAATCTCAAACCCTAATTGGTTAGCCCTTGAATCGATGAAAATCGATGAAACCCTAATTTTGACACATGAATGCTATACCGATTAATCTTTATCACATTGGTTGTGCAACAATGCAAATGTAAGGTGGTATATTAGGTCAAAATTTGGGGTATGACAGATGCCTTATTTAAGTTTCTTTAACCTGAAAGATGAAGATGAATATCTTCGTTTTGATAGGTGTAAAGAGACTTAAATATCGAAATCTATAAAATTTGGACCTAAGATACCAAAGATGCGGATGATGCAAATGATTAAAAAGTTTTACCCAAAGGATGTCAAGGAAATGACATGATGGGAAAAATTTTATGAGGATGACTCGATCTGTTTTGAGAAAAGAGAATCCTATCATTGGGAAACAAACAATATGTTTATTTGGGAAAGAATGATTCTGAGAGAATGTGAATATCTTTCGTTTTGAGAAACAAAAGATTACCTACATCGACTTTGTGACAATGTTTAAGGTAAGTGGAAATGATATTACCAATTATCACCTTGTGATATAGTATGGTAATGGGTTTGAAGATGTTACCAATTATCGACAAAGTGATAACTATAACAAGGTAAATCTTTGAAGTAGTTCTTTGTACTCGACTTTGTGAATAATGTTGTTCTATCCAGAATGACGGAGAAAGAAGTTAATCAAGACATTGTTCCCAACGAGGATAATCTCGGTGGCGAATATGATAGAGAAGAAAATGCATTTCTGTTTGGGGACTTTGCCGGGAAAAGGAAGACATATCCTTTTGTTTGGGAATACTCGTTGGAAACAAAGAAAAAGTATCTTTTCTGTTTGGAGATATTCTCATTGGGATATGATATACTCGTATGAGTATATATATGATGATTTGGAAGCAAACATTTTGAGAGATGCAAAAATGCAATGAATGATGCTATTATGTATGAATGTCATGAATGTTATATGCATGCTAACAATACTTGACAAAACACTTAAAGGGATATTTGAGAAAGGACTGCGTCACTCGAACAAATACTTGGTGAAAATTAGAATGGTGCGATATTCACTAATGAAGAATTTGAGTTGCATGGTTTACACTTTCCGAGAAAGGTATTTCATTGGCAACTTGGTGGGATTCTTTTTGGATAAGAATACCGTCCTTTGATGATTTCGATGAGGAGAAACTTGTAGCTTGGCGACTCCACTAGGATCGAAACACTTGGAGAAAGCGGTTGAAGTTATTTCCGTGTTCATAGTTTCAAAGGAGAATTTTGCTTTTGTTTCAAAATTTTGAAGTAAAATTCATTTAAAACATTTTAGTTTCAAAAGTGATTTTCACAATAAAAGCGTTATTTTGCAAAAAGAATAAAATAGGAATTGCAAACAAAGGCACAAGGCTCAAATTTATTGATAGAATGGTAATCGGTAAATCGTGATTCCATGGACTATTACAAAAGTTGGAAATGATAATTTATTGGGAAAAGCTACATTGAAAGCAAATAACCACTATCCTAACAACTTTGAATTCCAATGTACTTGTTGCTTTAGAAAAGTTGATTGAAGATCCGTTGATGGAAAATTCTTCATGTGGACAAAATAAATCGATATGATTACTTTGTCATTTTGTATCCTTGTTTTGCCTAGATCGCTTTCGTTTTGATCTATCGGGATAATTTTTTATTGTCTCTAATTTTTGCTGGATCGCCTTTCGGGTTTTCAATCCATTGGGAGATTTTGGTAAGGGGTTTTAAAGGAATAGATTAGCACCTAAATTATGTAGTTATTTGCTTTATATATGAATACGCTTGATATGTCAGGTTTTTAATTGCATTTCTATGATTGGGAAAGCTTCTTTGGATATTAAGAAACAGTAATTAGGATTCAGGTTTGTTATTATTGTGCTTGCAAAGAATTCTTTTTGACATATCCTCATTGGAATCGACCTTTTGTAGTTCTTCATCTTCTTCTATGAGTTGTTTGTGTCCGAGAGAAATTTGCTCGGCAAGGACGAGACCTTGCCCACGTATTCTCAAAAGGATGTTGAGAAAGTCTCATTGATCGGATTCAACTTATCTAGTGGAAAGCAACGGATGTTAGTTTAAGAGAGATAAATGTCTCCTGAAAAAATGTATCTAATCTATTTCATCACATATTTTTGAAAAGTTTAAGTGATAACCATCTTTCGGACGATCTTTTGGTGTTTTGTTGAGTGTACAAGCGCCACTACTTCATGTTTAAGAAAGAGTTTGAAAGATGATTGAATCTCTAACCGTTCTTTCTCATTTTGTTGTTCAAGGCTATCCATCATCGTTAATAGATGTTTTTGTTTGAAAACAATGAAAAGTTTGAAAAGTTTTGATCAGATGTGATGTAGTAGATGAGATACTTCTTCCATAGAGATGATACATGTCCAAATCTCAAGGAGAAATTGATGATTTAAGGGATGCTTTTAAGAAGCCCGGTCCTTGTATTGTTAGCCCAAGAGAGGCATTCGGAGGTCATCGAGGGTCATCGAGGTCCTTGTATAATCTCAAGAGGAAGCTATATGGTACTTGTGTTTTTAACGTGTTTCACCAAGAAATCATCCTTTTCCAATAAGAGCAATTTCACCGGAAATTTTACATTGGGGAATTTGAAAGTGATTTCACCGGAAACCATCCTTTCATGGTTCTATCTTGCGGTGATTCTTTGTATTGGTCCCGAGGTTGAGATTTCTATCTCTTCATTGTATGATGCCCAAGAAAGGCTAAACTCAATTAGAGTTCTTTGAACGAAGCCCAAGAGGACTGACTCAACAGGGAGTGTTGTCTTATACGGCTTCAAGCGAGGCAACTCGGGAGAGTTTTGTACAAAGCCCAAGAGAAACATCCCTGCCGGGTAAGTTATTTGTTTAATCAAGCGAGGCTAACTTATGCCGATGATGAATTTCTTATGAAGCCCAAGCGAGGCTATACTGGGGAACCTATTGATTAGTTTAATTGTTATTTATTATTAGACAGCTTGTATAAACATGCGGTGTGTGATATGTATTCACAGAGTTTGGAAGGAAAATAAACAATGCATGATGTTTATTTACGAGCTTTATGGAATATAAACAAGGTTCGTGAACGAACGTTTAAAACGAGCGAACTTGATTATTCAAGTTTGTACTGTGTACAAGGAAATGAATATGTACATCGAACAAGTTTTATGTATGCATAAAGATGGATGTACATAGGGTCGGACTTACATCGAAGAGAGGCCCATTGATTTGAAAGCGCAAGGAATAATCCTCTTTCAATACCAATGGTATTCAGTAAAATGACAGATGAAACAGAAATGATTGATCAAAGTTTATCTGAAAAGTATTTTCAAAAAGAAAGAGTATTTGTATTATGTACGTATAAAAGTTTTGAAAAGAAGTATGTTCCGATGTACGTATAAAAAGTTTGTTTAAAAATGTTTGACAAAAGTTTGATATGTACAAGGAAATATTATGTACATAAAAGAATGTTATGGGACTTACACTGATGGAGGCCCATTGGTTTAAAAGAAATCTTGCTCGTGAGAAACCTTCCTTTCCAATGGATTCGCGATAGACAAACGAATGAAAACAAATGAAAGAAATTTGTTTATGTTTGAATATTGACCAAGATGTTTTGAATATGTACAAATAAAGCTAAGTATGTACATAAAGGGTTGACTTACATTATCGGTGGCCCATGATCGATCGAGAAATTGAGAAAACGAATTCAGTTTATCGCTAAAGCGGATCAATGGTAAAAGATGTAAGTTTTGATGAAAAAGTTTTGAAGAATGATTTGAAAATGTTTTGAAAATGTTTTGAAATGTTAAGTTCATTTATGAGAAGTTTTGAAAAATCGAAGTCGAAAACTTGAAAAATTCACTTTTAAGGAGGTTTGAAAAGTGTTCGTAACATCGCTGCCGATTAAAATTTAATCAGATGAAAGTTTTTTTGGATTTTTTTGACATAATCATAAAATATATATATTAAATGACAAGTGTACAAAAAATCATCTCAAAATGAGAAGTTTTGATTGGTTAAAAAAATTGTTGAAGTTTGATAAAGAAACATGAAAATATTGAAGTTTTTGTGAAAAAAGATGAAAAAAATGGTCTTGCTGGGTTTTGAACCCATGACCTTTGAGGACGGTGGCAAAAGAACTAAGAGTGCCAGGACCACTAAGCCAACACGTTTGAAATAGGAAAATGACGCGAGACAAAGGATTGGAGAGTTTGAATGAAAATGGAAAGTTTGAAAAATTGGTCCTCGCAAGGCTCGAACCGGGACATGATGGCGTGGCAAGGCAAGAGAGTTTTAAGAGTGAAGAACTGCTGGGGCGTGATACATCCGTTAATTTAAATGAAACTAGAAATATATATTATAAATCTAGCTTTTTAAATTTGGAATTCAAAAACTTCATCTTCTTCCTCCTTGTCAGAACTGAAAAACCATGGCTATGGAAATTAATTCTTCAAATCTTGATCAATTTTAAAAGTGTAAAATGCTATTTCATCTATATTTTCGCCACGATTATGAATATGTGTTTTGTTGTTATTAATCAAAGATTATCACGAATTTTAACAATCCCAATTTGAACCCTAACTAAAAATTGTTAATTCTTGAAACTAAGTTGTTTAGTTCCAATTAACAACCCGTGATAGCTTTAGTGATTGAATATCTACATTTTCAATTTTAAAGCTAAAAGTGCATGAATTGAGGATTCAAGTTTGAAAAACTTACCTCTTGGTATGAAAACCAGTTCGAGTTCTACAACCTGTGTGCAAAGTAAGGATTGCTTTAGCTTCCTGAACCTCCCGAATGTGTTCACCCTTAGTTTGTCCCGAGGATGGCTAGAACTCCCGACCAAGTCAACTTGCAGCCACTTAAAGTGAGTTTTGATTTCGAGAGTTGTTACAGTGTCGTTGATGATGATCCGATTACTTATGAAGTATATGGAAGGTGTTGAAGTGATAAATCAAAGTTAGCACGAGCAAATTAAGAGATGGCAAGTTAAGGCATCATTTTGCAAGTTTTGGTTTTTTTGATTATGTTTATGAGTTTGATCACTTTGTGTTGCTTTTAAGTTTTAAACTACTTCTAAATGATATTTGAACATGTTAGAAACTTAGTTCACTCAAATTTTGCAAGATTTGAGATTTGCAAAATTCTCTATGACTTAGAAACTTGAATTTCAAGAAAGGAAGAGTGAAAGCTTGATTTGATAGCTTTGGGGTGAATTTGAACTTGAAATGGAAGTTATAGGCAACAAGTCTGAATTTGTTAGGCAAGAAGTACATGGCATTTGGTAACTCAAAGCTTGCTTAGGGCAAGATGGTCATTTGAAAAAGGAAGGTTCCTTTTTACCATGTGTGAATTTTCACAATTTGATCCAATCTTCAATTATATCTTCAATCTGATATTTATCAGTTCATGATGACTCATTTTGGCAAGGTGGAAAGCTTTAGAACAAGAAAATGCAAAATGACCCATAATTTGAAGTTTGAACTTTGAAAATTAAGTTTCATGGAGCCTTATGTTCCAAATTCAAAGACATAGCTAGACTCCATGAATTTGAGAGTTCTTGGACATTTTGGAAAGATCTTTCCACAAGCTACAACTTTCATGTTTTGAGTTTTTCAAATTCAAATTGGAACTTGGTGAAAATGGCTTGAAGTTTGAAAATGTGAAATTTCAACACTTAGAAATTTTTCTAAGTTATAGAAATTTTGACTTTTGTTGACTTTTCCAAATTCTTTGATTTTTATGATCATGATGGATCATTTGAAGTATTTTGATGATTGAAAAGTTTTGTTTTGAAAATTTGAGCAAAAGTCAAAGTTTGACTTTTCAGGTGATGAAATTTCATCAAACGCTTCAAATTGATCGATGAATTTCGTGAACCTCGTGATGTTTTGAATCCGTAAATTAGGTCAAGATGTTATATCTAAGATATAATGACCAATCTCTATCCAAAAAGTCAATCGCTCAAAAATCGAGAATGCCTATGCTCGACCAAACCCTAATTGGTCGATCTCGATCGATCTATGAGAAAATGGATATCCGAGGATCGGTCGATGATTTGATCAAGATAGATCAAATGGAGTGAGAAAATCTCAAACCCTAATTGGTTAGCCCTTGAATCGATAAATCTGATGAAACCCTAATTTTGACCTCGTGAATGCTATACCCGACACGCCGTTCGAATCATAGTTGCAACAATGCAAATGTGGTGGTATATTAGGTCAAAATTTGGGTATGACAGATGCCTTATTTAAGTTTCTTTAACTGAAAGATGAAGATGAATATCTTCGCTTTGATAGGTGTAAAGAGACTTAAATATCGAATACGCAAAATTTGGACCTAAGATACCAAAAGATGGATGATGCAAAATGATTAAAAAGTTTTACCCAAAGGATGTCAAGGAAATGACATGATGGGGAAAAATTTTATGAGGATGACTCGATCTGCTTTGAGAAAAGAGAATCCTATCGTTGGGAAACAAACAATATGTTTCACGGGAAAGAATGATTTACAGAGAATGTGAATATCTTTTGCTTTGAGAAACAAAAGATTACCTTCCTCACCAGACAATGTTTAAGGTAAGTGGAAATGATATTACCAATTATCACTTGTGATATAGTATGGTAATGGGTTTTGAAGATGTTACCAATTATCAAAGAAAGTGATAACTATAACAAGGTAAATCTGAAGTAGGTTGTGTACTCACTTTGTGAATAATGATGTTGTTCTATCCAGAATGAACCGAGAGAAAGAAGTTAATCAAGACATTGTTCCCAACGAGGGATAATCACCTGCGAATATGATAGAGAGAAGAAAATGCATCTGTTGGGGACTTTGCCCGAAAAAGGAAGACATATCCTTTTGTTTGGGAATACTCCGCTGGGGAAACAAAGAAAAGTATCTTTCTGCTTGGAGATATTCTCATTGGGATATGATATACTCGTATGAGTATATATATAACCATGATTTGGAAGCAAACATTTTGAGAGATGCAAAAATGCAATGAATGATGCTATTATGTATGAATGTCATGAATGTTATATGCATGCTAACAATACTTGACAAAACACTTAAAGGGATATTTGAGAAAAGGATCAGGCTACGTCGAATAAATACTTGGTGAAAATTGCAGAATGGTGCGATATTCACTAATGAAGAATTTGAGTTGCATGGTTTACACTTTCCGAGAAAGGTATTTCATTGGCAACTTGGTCGGGATTCTTTTTGATAAGAATACCGCCCTTGATGATTTCGATGAGGAGAAGACCGCTTAGCATTGGCTACTCCACTAGGATCAAACACTTGGAGAAACGGCTGAAGTTATTTTGTTCATAGTTTCAAAGGAGAATTTTGCTTTTGTTTCAAAATTTTGAAGTAAAAATTCATTTAAAACATTTTAGTTTCAAAAAGTGATTTTCACAATAAAAGCGTTATTTTGCAAAACAGAATAAAATAGGAATTGCAAACAAAAGGCACAAGGCTCAAATTTATTGATAGAATGGTAATCAGCCAAATGCGTGATTCCATGGACTATTTACAAAAGTTGGAAATGATAATTTATTGGGAAAAGGCTACATTGAAAGCAAATAACCACTACTATCCCTAACAACTCTGAACTCCAACTGATTTGTTGCTTTAGAAAAGTTGATTGAAGATCCGCTGATGGAAAATTCTTCATGTGGACAAAATATGATCGACCGCAGCTACTTTGTCATTTTTGTATCCTTGTTTTTGCCTAGATTTTTCGTGTTTTCGATCTATCGTGATAATTTCGCTTATTGTCTCTAATTTTGCCCGGATCGCTTTTCGTGTTTTCAATCCACCGAGACGCTATTTTTGCCAAGCCGCCTTTTCGGTTTTCGACTTACCGAAATGTTCTTTTGTTTTAGACAAAGTATTTTTTGACTGCACAAGATTCACAGATACGGAGTTCATCGCCCATGGTTGTGAGAGTCATAGCACCGCCAGAGAAGCTTCTTTGACGATGTATGGGCCTTCGTAATTAGGAGTCCATTTGCCCCTAGAATCTGCTTGAAAAGATGTAATCTTTTAAGCACGAGGTCGCCTTCTCGAATTCACGAGGTCGGACCTTTTGTCGAAAGCTTTCATTCTTCTTGATAGAGTTGTCCGTGACACGAGCGTCAGCGCTTTTCTTCAATTAAGTTCATGGTCGATCCGCTTTGACACCATTCAGCCTCGATAGCTTTGTTTCCATGAGAACTCTCATTGATGGGATCTCAACTCTACGGGAGCACCGCCCATGCCGATACTAGAGAAAAGGAGTTGCCTCTGTGAAGTGCGATCAAGTACGATACCATGCAGAGCAAATGCGATTTGCCGCCTTTGGGGTGATGACCATTTTTCCGACGATCTTTTGATGTTTTTGTTGGTCGCTTAACGGCGCCGCTCATCTTTGGCCGGTAGAGACGAAAGTTATGATGCTCAATCTTGAATTCTCAATACGCTTCTTTCATCATTTTGTTGTTCAAGTTTGATCCATTGTCGCGAATGATCTTACTTGGAATTCCATATCAAATGAGGTTGTTCTTGATGAACCTCACAACCACTTGTCCGGTAACGCTGGCGTAAGACGCCGCTCACCCATTTGGTGAAGTAGTCAATAGCCACCGTATCGAAGCGATGTCCGCTGGACGCTTGGTTCAATCATTCCAATCATGTCGATGCCCCACATGGAGAAAGGCCACGGAGAGGAGAGAACTGAGTAGAGTCGAGGCACATGGATCTTATCCGAGATCCGCACTGTGACATCTTTTAACGTGTTTGCAATCGATTCCATCGCTATCCAATAGTATCCTCGCTTAAGATCTTTCTCGACATTGCATGCCCATTTGAATGGGTTCCAAAGGACCTTCATGCACTTCATGGATGATCGTGTTCCGCTTTTGTCCGCCGACGATCCGAAAGCACCATGTCGAAGTTTCTTTTGTATAGAACATCTTCATTGAGGAAGAAATTCTGAAAGCCTCCTTAGAGTTTTCTTATCCTTGTACGATGCCCCAAGTGGGTACTCTCGTGTTTTAGCAAGAAATTCATCCGGGATCTCTTCTTCAACTTCTTCTTCAAAGAATCATAGGGATTTCAAAGTTGAGAAAGAGCGAGAGTTACCGCTTTCAATGGGTTTGTCCATTTGTTTAACTGCATTTTTGATTTATGTTCGATTAAAAAGTTTTTATCATCATTTTTTTTTTAAAGTTAATGTGAAAGTGTTGCGATTAATTTTTCATTATGATTTTTTTTTGAAGATTTTTTTTTATGTTGTTTTTTTTATTATCATTTTAAAAGGGTAAAATGAAAATAAACATGAGTGTGGAAACAAAACAACGATTTTATTGATGTTTCACAATATGAACAAGGCCCTAAAATATAAACTCATTTGTCTTGGGCAAGACAAAGAGAAATTATTTAAAAGCTAAAGCCCTATAAAACATCTCTTCGCTTTGGCTAAACGAGAGTTCAAAACAAAAAGCAAAGATAAACTATTTAGAGCTATGAACATTAGTCCTAACTTCAACAAAGTTCCAATAGTGACGAACTCCTTGGAAGTCGAGGTACTTGCATTTTCCGCTTGGTTTAACCTTGAGTAAACTTTGATTGTTGGCGAGGTGCTTTGAAGACTCGGACGATGGCCTTTGCCTTTGTCATGCAAAGCGATCTTCTTGATTTACAGATCGGGAAGTATGAGAGATAGCCTTTGTACTTCCCGTTGATCTTTGTGTTGAATACTGGGATGTTCCTTCCACTTCGGAGTGAAGAGACTCGTGTCGCCGACACTTTCCGCATCGTATCCCGAATCATACTCTTGATCTTCATGATCATGTTGATGTAGTGGTAACCGTGATCCGCTTGGTGAAATCCATGACGTGTTGAAACAGATCTTCATTTGGGACCTCGATCCGTTGATTAGTTTGAGAAGACGGTATTCCTCTTCCGATTGACTAGGTAGTCAAAGTCATCACCCCATCCCGTGGTTGATATCTTCAATCCGGATTTTCGAGGCGCAGAGTATTTCACCATGTAGTCGATTTGCCACTTGGTTCTAAGGTATCCCAAATTTCAGCAGGATCATGGATTTTCATGTTGCCGCAGGACATGTCTTTGAATTGATCACGGCGTGCTGAAACAAGGGATCACAACGCTTACTCGGATTTTCCGAGTTGATATCTCGAGACTAAAAGCTCATGCGAAAATGCCCTATTGTATTTACGCCATGGTCATCTCGGTTTTATAAATTTGTAGGTCACCAATGTCAACAAATGCCGAATATCCGCTTTATGGTGGGACATCCATGGATATTCTGGAACAGATATAGCAAGTCGCATAATCATGCTTAATGAAGGTGCTCATGGTATCAGTATGTTTCATGAAGATGCACCAAGTTTTTTGACTAAGTTTACGCTCTGTGACAAGGTACCGTCTGTATTCCTTAGCATTAGATTCACCGAGTGTCCACTATGGTCGGAAGTGGATTGCTTGCACATTCGGACTTGTATTGAAGGAAAGAAGATTAGCCTTCACTAATCTTGTACTTCGCTTCAATGCTATGCAATGTCAAGGTCATGGCCTGGTGCCCCTTGGTGAAAAGGGCAAGACATGTCACTTTGTACCACCATGGTAGTTTTTCGTGGACCGAGGTGGTAACCTTGTCTCAGATTAGATTCCTTTCTATCGCAGGTAAAGTTCTCGGTACGCCATGGAATTGGGTTGAACTGAGTGACCCGAGGCGGATTTTGGTTGTGAAACCGCCGAGCTCGCTGACGAGGCTGTTGAGTTTGTTGATTTTGTTGAAATTATGGAGCAATTCGGAATTGGTTGACAAAGGGTGCTATGGCACCACCGTCGTTGTTGAATGACATTCTTACGTGGTTTTCGGATACCATTCCTACGCTATGTTCTTTTTCTTGGGAAATCGTTCCAATTTTCTTGGTATTTAGAAGATCCTACTTCCTTGGTTAGACGTCCCGTCCAACCCCTTCTTCTAGTCGCATTCCCATGCTTACCATTTCGCTGAAGTCTCCGGAGCGCTTAGCGATCATTCGCTCATAGTAGAATGAGTTTAGAGTATTCAAGAATACCTTAGTCATCTCTTTCTTCCAAGGGGGTTGACTTGGCAGCATTCTCCATCGCAAGATATTCCTTGAATGTCTCTTCCTTTTGAGACATGGAGCGGAGTTGATCCCTATCGAGCCATATCCAAGTTGAATTTGTATTGCTGGACAAAGGCTTTTCCTAAGTCGTTGAATGATTGATATTCGTGTTGTCTAAACCCATGTACCACTTCAGGCAGCACCGTGAGACTATCCCGAAGTAATGAATTAACAACGATGATCCTCATTGACGTAGACATTTTCCTAGCATACATTGTAAGATGACTCGAGGACAAGAATTCCTTTGTACTTTTCAAAACCGGATTTTGAATTTCGCAGTATTTTACACGAGGGACTAAGCAGAGATCCTGGCGCTTTTCCCAAACAATTCTTTCCTTGAATCGCTTTTATCTCGTCGCATTTGAGGAGTTGTTCTCGGAGATTCTCCATTGAACCACGAGCGCTCGTGTTATTTCTCGGAGTGTGATGAACTTTTCGTTCGTGTAGGTGCACTACGGAAGTCGATTCAACATGATCGGTTGAGAGACCGACATTGTTACTTGTGGAAAGTTATTCCACGCTGTGGAGTGAACGTAGCGCTTTGCCGCAGCAGGTATTTCAAGCGAGGTTGTTTGAGAAGTCGGTTGGCTAACTCCAATGCCGGTTAAAAGGCATTCTCATGGATACCGCATGGAAAGGTGAACCACCGACCGCGACAACTGAAACCGGAGTAGTAGTATCCTCTGTTGCTATTTGGTTATGATCGCCGATGTCGCTTGTTGACTTTGGCTACTGTGGCAAGCGAGTTGACCAAAGATGTGAGTCTTCCACTTCTTCTTGTAGCGTAGTTACCGAACTACGGAGTTCAACATTTTCTTGCTCAAAATTCTCCATTACTTTTCTTCTTTTGCTCGTATCGACGTCGAGTTGGTGCGACGCAAGAAACTCTAAGACGCGATACTGACAATTTTTCTATTCGAAATGACAGCAAAACTGTGAATGATTATACTTAGATGGTGATTTAAATGCAAAGCACGATGCATGAATATGATTGTAAAGAAAAGAAATTTCAAAGAATTTACGCTAAACGAGATATTTCGCAAATATTTGGATGGAAAACACAATTTTATTGATTAAAGAAGGAAGATTACAACAATTGTTTTTTGTTGGAGCATTGCTCACACAAATGATACAATAAATGATAAAATTAACAAACTAAATTAAACTAATTAAACATCTTCGCCGGATGACGATCCAAAGGCTTGATGCATTTCCTTCGTGGATTTCCTTCCCATAGTGAGCTTTTAGTTTGGCTTTCGGCTTTTAGCTTGCTAATGACTTTCTTCCACTCGCTGGGAGCGGCTTGTTGGTTGTCATTTTCGAGCTTTCTTTTCCTTTCCTTGACGATCGGATGGCGCTATCCTTCCGCTAATCTTCTCATCTTTCTCCATGAGCCATTCATCCCGAAGTAGAGCGCCTTTTCATGATCTTTGACTTGCTTCTCGAGTTTCTTATTCTCAAGGTTAGTCTTAAGGAATTTGCTTTCCAAAGCTTCTTTCTCAAACCTTATCTTGGTCAAGGCTTCTTGGTATTCTCCCACACTTCAACGGAAAATTTGTTGATTTGGAAGCGATCGAGAACATGGGATCCTCATAAGCGTAAGGCATTCAAATTCCTTTGCTCTTTTCTTTATCCAAGAAGTGTAGGTTTCATGGCTACACAATCCTTTGCCTTACCTTTTCCCTTTCTTTCGGATGTGATGCCAAGCTTTAATCATCCTAGCCTTCAATCCTTGGGAATCTCCTTCATGATAGAAGTAGCTTTCACCAGAAACCGGAGGTTTACAGAATTTGCGATCCGAAATGACGCTTTGCTAGGAATGGGTCAGTAGTTGATTCTCCTTTCGTACCAATGAGAGGTACGTGGCAAATTCTCCACAGCCTCAATGATTTCCATCTCATTGTTTGCCAAAGTATACCAATGGATATCGCTGCTTGTAAGAGACACATGAGTCTTCCGGACCAATGCCACTCGCCTTTGTTTTCGGGAAGATAGGAGATTTAGGCGTGTGAGACAATCCATTTGAAAAACAGAGGTACACAACACACGATAGTTCCTCCTCGACGATTCCTATGATGAATAGAGACGACGTGTCACCAAGCAGAGTGGGAACGGATTTCCAATCGAAAGATCCTTATGGCTGATATCAATGAAATTTGGGACGTTGGGAAACAACACCAATCCATAGAGGAGTAAAGCTAAAATAGCTTCAAAGGCTACCATACTACCGCTTCAGAGAATTTAAGAGCCTCCATTAGGAACTTTGAAGTTAGTCCTAAGAGTTTTCCTCCGTAGTTAGGTTTTTGTTTATCTCGTGTTTCTTTTAAATGAGTCATTGTTGCAATGACTTGTGACTTAGGAATGGCTTCCAAACCATTGAAAGGCACTTTGTCCGACATCGAGATTCCTAGGATATGCGATACTCTTCCAAAGTAGGCATCAACGATAATCGAAAGTGAAACAATGATAGATCGGATCGAGAACCGAACGAAAGTTTTGAGAAGTCCTTCATCAACGCAGCGCTCAAAAGAGTTAAAAGAGTTCCATAGCTTCAAACCGAGGGATCTTCTACCAAGGATGCTAACTCTTTCAACTTTCCTACATCAGAATCCTAAAACTGATCTTTGGTGAATCTTCCTCCGACATCCATCACTCTAACCTAAAATATTTTACAAAGAAAACATCTCTAAATTTTTGAAATGGGAAGAGAAATGAAGTTTTTTTTTGTTTTTTGAATGAATGAATGCATGAATGCGGCAAACATGGTTAGTAGTTATACACACGGCAAGCGCTCAAGTCACGAGCATGAAGCCAACGATAAGAATCAACGGGTTAAGTTCTAAGGGCTTATTCATCCGTGAAACGGGTTCTATCGATAATACAGCTCAACACTTCTTCAAAACATTGGATTTGTTGAATACCGATGGTCCAATAATATTTTCAAGAGAAACTCGCCTCGATCGTAGTATCGCATGACAATTACTCTAGGCTTACACCGAATAATTCTCGCACTACATCCTAATGGCCGTGATGGTTTATGTGTTCTACACCACTTCTTAAGTTCCTCAAAATACAAATGCTGCAATTACTTGCTAAACACAATACCCTCAAGACAACCTCCATCGCGGGAAATATTAACTTCGAAAGCATTGAACCGCCACGATAATACCTCCACCTAGATCTTAAAATGTTTCTAAACCGGTTAGGATTTCTTTCCATCAAGTGAAATCGCAAACACACAATAAAGAAAATGATATATGCAAAATATGAAAAGCTTATCCCTTTTTTCTTTTGAAAACAAAAAGCTTTGTGCTCTGAAAGTAGTAACGCGCTTTTTTTTGAAAATCAAATTTCGTCCCAAAGCAGTCGCCATTTTCCTGCTCAAGCAGTGACGACGCTCGAGGATGCGAACGTGAGTTCGATCTTCCGCACGCAACGATTTAAATCTTTGATTTGTTTATAAAGATGCCGCGAGCATCAAGCTTTATTATTTTCAACACAAGAAAGATGATTTAATGATTATGAAAAGGGAAAGTCAAATACCCTCAATTGATATTGGTATGCGAATCGACTAGCAAACTAGACATAACGCATCGGGGAGATTCTAAGTAAGGGGGATTGGTATATAAAGGAATAGATGGAGCACCCTAAATATATGTAGTTATCTACAGCTTTATATATGAATACGTTTGATATGTTGTGTGTTTTTAATTGCTATTTCTATGATTGGGAAAGTTTCTTGGATATTAAGAAACAAAGATTATGTGGGATTCTAGGTTTTGTTATTATTGTGCTCGCAAAGATCCGTGGATCTTTCGATACATATCCCCAGTGGGAATCGAGCATTTGTAGCTCGGATCTGGTGGTTCTATGGTTTGTTTGGTCTCGAGGAGATAGAAATTTGCTCGGCAAGGATGAGACCTCAGGCTCACGATTCTCAAAAGGATGTTGAGAAAGTCGTAGCAATCGTAGTTCCCACTTATGCTAGTGGAAAGCAACGGATGTTAGTTTAAGAGATGCATAAATGTCATCTTAATGAAAATGTATCTAATCTATTTCATCACATACATTTTGAAAAGTTTAATTAATTAAAATCTTTCGTCAAGTATTAGGTGTTTTGCTTGAGTGTACAAGCGCTACCACTTACATGTTTAAGAAAGATGTTTTGAAAAGATGATTGAATCTTTTAACTGTAAGTATTGGGTGTTTTGTTTGAGTGTACAAGCTACTACTTTCGTTAATAGATGTTTTTGTTTGAAAACAGCTTGAAAAGTTTGAAAAGTTTTTGACCGTATGTGATGTAGTAGATGAGATACTTCTTCCATAGAGATGATACATGTCTAAATCTCAAGGAGAAATTGATTGATTAAGGGATGCTTTAAGAAGCCCGTGGGTCCTTGTATTGTTAGCCCAAGAGGAGGCATTCCGAGGGTCATCGAGGGTCATCGAGGGTCCTTGTATAAGCTCAAGAGGAAGCTATATGGTACGGTTGTCTTTGGCTTGAAAGGATTTCACCGAGAAATCATCCTTTTCTCGAATAAGAGCAATTTCACCGGAAATTTTACTCATTGGGAATTTGAAAGTGATTTCACCGAAACCATCCTTTCGTGGTTCTATCTTAGCGGGTGATTCTTTGTATTGAAACCCAAGAGGAGTCGTTAAGAGATTTCTATCTCTTTCATTGTATGATGCCCAAGAGAAGGCTAAACTCAATGAGGAGTTCTTTGAACGGCCCAAGAGGAGGCTGACTCAACAGGGAGTGTTGTCTTATACGCCTAAGCGGAGGCTAACTCGTGGGAGAGTTTCTTTGTACAAAGCCCAAGAGAAGGCTGATCCATGCCGATAAGTTATCTTGTATGAAGCCCAAGCGAGGCTAACTCATGCCGATGATGAATTGTCTTGTATGAAGCCCAAGCGAGGCTATACTGTGGGGAACCTATTGATTAGTCTAATTGTTATGTTATTATTAGACAGTTGTATAAACAGGGGTGTGTGTGTGTGATATGTATTCACAGTGAGTTTATGAAGGAAATATAAACAATGCATGATGTTTATTTACAGCAGTTTATGGAATATAAACAAGTGTCTGTGAACGAACGTTTAAAACGAGCGTAACTTGATTATTCACAAGTTTGTACTGTGTACAAGGAAATGAATATGTACACGAACAAGTTTTATGTACGCATAAAGATGGATGTACATAGAGGGTCGGACTTACATCGAAGAGAGGCTCATTGATTTGAAAGCAGCTTCACAGGAATAATGTCTTTCAATACCAATGGTATTCCAGTAAATGTACAGATGAAATGTAAATGATTGATCAACGTTTATCTGTAAAAGTATTTTCAAAAGAAAGAGTATCTGTATTATGTACAGATAAAAGTTTTGAAAAAGAAGTATCTGTGTTATGTATGATAAAAGTTTGTTTAAAAATGTTTGAAAAAGTTTGATATGTACAAGAAATATTATGTACATAAAAGAATGTTATGGGACTTACACTGTGATGGAGGCCCATTGGTTTAAAAGAAATCTTGCTCGTGAGAAACCTTCCTTTAAAACCAATGGATTCGCGATAGACAAACGAATGAAAACAAATGAAAGAAATTTGTTTATGTTTGAATATTGACAAAGATGTTTTGAATATGTACAAATAAAGCTAAGTATGTACATAAAGGGTTGACTTACACCATAAGTGGTGGCCCATGATCGATCGAGAAATTCGAGAGAAAACGAATTCAGTTTATCGCTTAAAGCGGATCAATCATGGTAAAAGATGTAAGTTTTGATGAAAAAGTTTTGAAGAATGATTTGAAAATGTTTTGAAAATGTTTTGAAATGTTAAGTTCATTTATGAGAAGTTTTGAAAAACCTAAGTCGAAAACTTGAAAAATTCACCTTTAAGGAGGTTTGAAAAGTGTTCGTAACATCGTTGCCCGATTAAAATTTAATCGATGAAAGTTTTTGGATTTTTTGACATAATCATAAAATATATATATTAAATGACAAGTGTACAAAAAATCATCTCAAATGAGAAGTTTTGATTGGTTAAAAAATTGTTGAAGTTTGATAAAGAAACATGAAAATATTGAAGTTTTGTGAAAAAGATGAAAAAATGGTCTTTGGTTTTGAACCCATGACCTTTGAGTGGACGCGTGGCAAAAGAACTAAGAGCAAGCTAGGGACCACTGAGCCAACACGCTTGAATGTGTTAGTGGAAAATGACACGCTAGACAAAGGATTGAGAGTTTGAATGAAAATGGAAAGTTTGAAAAAAATTGGTCCTCGCAAGGCTCGAACTGGGACATGATGGCATGGCAAGGCAAGAGAGTTTTAAGAGAGTGGCAAATCAAAGCGTGATACATCCGTTAATTTAAATGAAACTAGAAATATATATTATAAATCTAGCTTTTAAATTTGGAATTCAAAAACTTCATCTTCTTCCTTGTCAGAATCAGAAAAACCATGGCTATGGAAATTGAATTTCTTCAAATCTTGATCAATTTTAAAAGTGTAAAATGCTATTTCATCTATATTTTCGCCACGATTATGAATATGTGTTTTGTTGTTATTATTAATCAAAGATTATCACGAATTTTAACAATCCCAATTTGAACCCTAACTAAAAAATTGTTAATTTTGAAACTAAGTTGTTTTTAGTTCCAATTAACAACCCAGATAGCTTTAGTGATTGAATATCTACATTTTCCTTTTCAATTTTAAAGCTAAAAGTGCATGAATTGAGGATTCAAGTTTGAAAACTTACCTCTTGGTATGAAAACCACCGAGTTCTACAACTTCCTGTGCAAAGTAAGGATTGCTTTAGCTTCCTTGAACCTCCCCGAATGTTCCTACCCTTAGTTTGTCCCGAGGATGGCTAGAACCCTACCAAGTCAACTTGCAGCCACTTAAAGTGAGTTTTGATTTCGGGTTTAGAGTTGTTACAGTGTTGATGATGATCCGGATTACTTCTGAAGTATATGGAAGGTGTTTAGTGATAAATCAAAGTTAGCACGAGCAAATTAAGAGATGGCGTTAAGGCATCATTTTGCAAGTTTTGGTTTTTTTGATTATGTTTATGAGTTTGATCACTTCTTGTGTTGCTTTTAAGTTTTAAACTACATCTAAATGATATTTAGAACATGTTAGAAACTTAAGTTCACTCAAATTTTGCAAGATTTGAGATTTGCAAAATTCTCTTATGACTTAGAAACTTGAATTTCAAGAAAGGAAGAGTGAAAGCTTGATTTGATAGCTTTGGGGTGAATTTGAACTTGAAATGGAAGCTATTTATAGGCAACAAGTCTGAATTTGTTAGGCAAGAAGTACATGGCATTTGGTAACTCAAAGCTTGCTTAGAGGGCAAGATGGTCATTTGAAAAGTAAAAGGAAGGTTCCCTTTTTTACCATGTGTGAATTTTCACAATTTGATCCAATCTTCAATTATATCTTCAATCTGATATTTATCAGTTCATGATGACTCATTTTGGCAAGGTGGAAAGCTTCTAGAACAAGAAAATGCAAAATGACCCATAATTTGAAGTTGTGAACTTTGAAAATTAAGTTTCATGGAGCCTTATGTTCCAAATTCAAAGACATAGCTAGACTCCATGAATTTGAGAGTTCTTGGACATTTTGGAAAGATCTTTCCACAAGCTACAACTTTCATGTTTTGAGTTTTTTCAAATTCAAATTGGAACTTGGTGAAAAAATGGCTTGAAGTTTGGAAAAAATGTGAAATTTCAACACTTAGAAATTTTTCTAAGTTATAGAAATTTTGACTTTTTGTTGACTTTTCCAAATTCTTTGATTTTTTATGATCATGATGGATCATTTGAAGTATTTTGATGATTGAAAAAGTTTTGTTTTGAAAAATTTGAGCAAAAGTCAAAGTTTGACTTTTCTCGTGCGATGAAATTTCATCGACGCTTCAAATCGACCGATGAATTCTCGTGAACCTCGTGATGTTTTGAATCCGTAAATTAGGTCAAGATGTTATATCTAAGATATAATGACCAATCTCTATCCAAAAAGTCAATTATCGTCAAAAATCGAGAATGCCTATGCTCGACTAAAACCCTAATTGGTCGATCCTCGATTGATCTATGAGAAAAATGGATATCTGAGGATTGAAGGCTGATGATTTGATCAAGATAGATCAAATGGAGTGAGAAAATCTCAAACCCTAATTGGTTAGCCCTTGAATCAGATGAAAATCTGATGAAACCCTAATTTTGACCTGTGAATGCTATACCCGAATGTTGTCTGAATCATTGGCAACAATGCAAATGTAAGGTGGTATATTAGGTCAAAATTTGGGGTATGACAGATGCCCCTATTTAAGTTTCTTTAACCTGAAAGATGAAGATGAATATCTTCGTTTTGATAGGTGTAAAGAGACTTAAATATCAGAATACGCAAAATTTGGACCTAAGATACCAAAAGATGGATGATGCAAATGATTAAAAAGTTTACCCAAAGGATGTCAAAGAAATGACATGATGGGGAAAAATTTTATGAGGATGACTCGATCTGCTTTGAGAAAAGAGAATCCTATCTGGGAAACAAACAATATGTTTCATTGGGAAAGAATGATTTACGAGAATGTGAATATCTGCTTGCTTTGAGAAACAAAAGATTACCTTCGTCGCCTTTGTGACAATGTTTAAGGTAAGTGGAAATGATATTACCAATTATCAGCCTTGTGATATAGTATGGTAATGGGTTTTGAAGATGTTACCAATTATCAGCAAAGTGATAACTATAACAAGGTAAATCTTTGAAGTAGGTTGTGGTACTCACTTTGTGAATAATGATGTTGTTCTATCCAGAATGAACCGAGAGAAAGAAGTTAATCAAGACATTGTTCCCAACGAGGGATAATCTCAACCGCGAATATGATAGAGAGAAGAAAATGCATTTCTCGTTTGGGGACTTTGCCCGGAAAAGGAAGACATATCCTTTTGTTTGGGAATACCGTTGGGGAAACAAAGAAAAAGTATCTTTTCTGCTTTGAGATATTCTCATTGGGATATGATATACTGTATGAGTATATATATAACCAAAGATTTGAAGCAAACATTTTGAGAGATGCAAAAATGCAATGAATGATGCTATTATGTATGAATGTCATGAATGTTATATGCATGCTAACAATACTTGACAAAACACTTAAAGGGATATTTGAGAAAAGGATCCGCACATCGAATAAATACTTGGTGAAAATTAAAAGAATGGTGCGTATATTCACTAATGAAGAATTTGAGTTGCATGGTTTACACTTTCCGAGAAAGGTATTTCATTGGCAACTTGGTCGGGATTCTTTTGGATAAGAATACCGCCCTTTGATGATTCGATGAGGAGAAGACCTGTAGCAGCTTGGCACTCCACTAGGGATCAAACACTTGGAGAAACGGTTGAAGTTATTTCCGTGTTCATAGTTTCAAAGGAGAATTTTGCTTTTGTTTCAAAATTTTGAAGTAAAATTCATTTAAAACATTTTAGTTTCAAAAAGTGATTTTCACAATAAAAGCGTTATTTTGCAAAATGTAATAAAATAGGAATTGCAAACAAAAGGCACAAGGCTCAAATTTATTGATAGAATGGTAATCACCAAATGCGTGATTCCATGGACTATTTACAAAAGTTGAAATGATAATTTATTGGGAAAAGGCTACATTGAAAGCAAATAACCACTACTATCCCTAACAACTCAACTCCAATCCACTTGTTGCTTTAGAAAAGTTGATTGAAGATCCGTTGATGGAAAATTCTTCATGTGGACAAAATACGATCGACCGCAGCTATTTTGTCATTTTTGTATCCTTGTTTTTGCCTAGATCGCCTTTCGTGTTTTCGATCTATCGTGATAATTTCGCTTATTGTCTCTATTTTTGCCTGGATCGCCTTTCGTGTTTTCAATCCACCGAGACGCCATTTTGCCTGCCGCCTTTTCGGTTTTCGACTTACCGAAATGTTCTTTTGTTTTTAGACAGTATTTTTTGACTCGCACAAGATTCACAGATACGGAGTTCATCGCCCATGGTTGTGAGAGTCATAGCACCGCCAGAGAAGCTTCTTTGACGATGTAGGGCCTTCGTAATTAGGAGTCCATTTGCCCCTAGAATCTGCTTTGAAAAGATGTAATCTTTTAAGCACGAGGTCGCCTTTCTGAATTCACGAGGTCGGACCTTTTGTCGTAAAGCTTTTCATTCTTCTTTGATAGAGTTGTCCGTGACACGTAGCGGTCGCGCTTTTCTTCAATTAAGTTCATTGGTCGATTCGCTTGACACCATTCACCTCGGATAGCTTTGTTTCCATGAGAACTCTCATTGATGGATCTCAACTTCTACGGGAGCACTCGCCCATGCCGTATACTAGAGAAAAGGAGTTGCCCTCGTTGAAGTGCGATCAGCACGATACCCATGCAGAGCAAATGGCAGATTGTGCCGCCTTTGTAAGTGATGACCATTTTCCGGACGATCTTTTGATGTTTTTGTTATCGCTCAACGCGCCTGCTCATCTTTGGCGGTAAGGAGACGAGTTATGATGCTCAATCTTGAATTCTCACACGCTCTTTTCATCATTTTGTTGTTCAAGTTTGATCCATTGTCAGAATGATCTTACTTGGAATTCCATATCGGCAAATGAGGTTGTTCTTGATGAACCTCACAACCACTTGTCTGGTAACGCTACGAAGACGCCGCTTCGACCCATTTGTGAAGTAGTCAATAGCCACCGTATCGAAGCGATGTCCGTTGGACGCTTTTGGTTCAATCATTCCAATCATGTCGATGCCCCACATGGAGAAAGGCCACGAGAGAGAGAACGTTGAGTAGAGTCGAGGCACATGGATCTTATCTCCAGATCCGCACTTGTGACATCTTTTAACGTGTTTGCAAAGAATCGATTCCATCGCTATCCAATAGTATCCTCGCTCTTAAGATCTTTTCTGGACATTGCATGCCCATTTGAATGGGTTCCAAAGGACCCTTCATGCACTTCATGGATGATCGTGGTCCGCTTCTTGTCTGCCGACGATCCGAGCAAAACCATGTCGAAGTTTCTTTGTATAGAACATCTTCATTGAGGAAGAAATTCGGAAAGCCTCCTTAGAGTTTTCTTATCCTTGTACGATGCCCCAGCGGTACTCGTGTTTTAGCAACTAGAAATTCATCCGATCTCTTCTTCAACTTCTTCTTCAAAGAACTTCGCAGGGATTTCAAAGTTGAGAAAGAGCGAGAGTTACCGCTTTCAATGGGTTTGTCCATTTGTTTAATCTATTTTTGATTTATGTTCGATTAAAAAGTTTTTATCATCATTTTTTTGAAAGTTAATGAAAGTGTTGCATTAATTTTTCATTATGATTTTTTTTTTGAAGATTTTTTTATGTTGTTTTTTTTATTATCATTTCTAAAAGGGTAAAATGAAAATAAACACGTGTGGAAACAAAACAACGATTTTATTGATGTTTCACAATATGAACAAGGCCCTAAAATTAAACTCATTTGTCTTGGGCAAGACAAAGAGAAATTATTTAAAAGCTAAAGCCCTATAAAACATCTTTGGGCGAAACGAGAGTTCAAAACAAAAGCAAAGATAAACTATTTAGAGCTATGAACATTAGTCCTAACTTCAACAAAGTTTCCAATAGTGACGAACTCCTTGGAAGTCGAGGTACTGGTAATTTTCCGCTTGGTTTAACCTCGAGTAAACTTTGATTGTTGGTCGAAAGGTGCTTTGAAAGACTGGACGATGGCCTTTGCCTTTGGTGCTGCTAAAGCGATCTTCTTGATTTACGGATCGGGAAGTATGAGAGATAGCCTTTGTACTTCCCGTTGATCTGTGTTGAATAATGGGATGTTCCTTCCAGCCTTCTGAGTGAAGAGACTCGTTGTCACGACACCCTCCGCATCGTATCCTGAATCATACCTTGATCTTCTGTGATCATGTTGATGTAGTGGTAACCGTGATCCGCTTGGTGAAATCCACGACGTGTTAAACAGTATTCTATTTGGGACCTCGATCCGTTGATTAGTTTGAGAAGACGGTATTCTTCTGATTGACTAGGTAGTCAAAGTCATCACCCCATCCCGGGTTGATATCTTCAATCCGGATTTTCGAGCCGGCGCAGAGTATTTCACCATGTAGTCGATTTGCCACTTGTTCTCCCAAGGTATCCCAAATTTCAGCAGGATCATGGATTTTCATGTTGCCGCAGGACATGTCTTTGAATTGATCACCGGTGCTTGAAACAAGGGATCACAACGTTTACTTCGGGATTTTCCGAGTTGATATCCGAGACTGTGTCGCGGAAAATGCCCTATTGTATTTACGTCATGGTCATCTCGGTTTCAGTAAATTTGTAGGTCACCAATGTTCAACAAATGTCAATATCCGCTCTATGGTGGGACATCCATGGATATTCTTGGAACAGATATAGCAAGCTGCATAATCATGCTTAATGAAGGTGCTCATGGTACGTAATATGTCATGAAGATGCACCAAGTTTCCTTTGACTAAGTTTACGCCTGCGGACAAGGTACTGTCCTGTATTCCTTAGCATTAGATTCAATCGAGTGTCCACTATGGTCGGAAGTGATCGTTTGCATTACTTCGATTGTATTGAAGGAAAGAAGATTAGCCTTCACTAATCTTTGTACTTCTGCCTTCAATGCTATGCAATGCTCAAGGTCATGGCCTGGTGCCCCTTGGTGAAAAGGGCAAGACATGTCAGCTTTGTACCACCATGGTAGTTTTTCAGGGACCGGAGGTGGTAACCTTGTCTGTATTAGATTCCTTTCTATCGCTGGTAAAGTTCTGGTACGCTGCGGAATCGGTTGAATCGAGACCCGAGGCGTACGATTTTGGTTGTGAAACTGCTGAGCCTGTTGACGAGGCTGTTGAGTTTGTTGATTTTGTTGAAATTGCGGAGCAATTCCTGGAATTGTGTTGACAGTGGGTGCTATGGCAGCTACCTGTCGTTGTTGAATGACATTCTTACGTGGTTTCCCTCGGGATACCATTCCTACGTCATGTTCTTTTTTCTTTGGGAAACTGGTTCCAATTTTCTTATTATTAGAAGATCCTACTTCCTTGGTTAGACGTCCCGTCCAACCCTTCTTCTAGTCGCATTCCCATGCTTACCATTTCGTTGAAGTCTCCGGGAGCGCTAGCGATCATTCGCTCATAGTAGAATGAGTTTAGAGTATTCAAGAATACCTTAGTCATCTCTTTCTCTTCCAAGGGCGGGTTGACTTGGGCAGCAAAACCCAACAAAAGAGATTATAAAGATAAGATAAGAAGAGGAACCAAACATTTCTTGGTTTGTCAACATCAATCGACGAGGGATTCGACTCCAAATCATTCAAATGCAAGCTCCAATGTTGTATTCTAAGCAAATCTAACAAAAAAATGATGTTGATGGTGTTGGGACTCAAAAATACCTAACCCATAACCTAAAAATGTGTTTTTATCCCCTTTTAAAGACTTTTGAAATCGCAGGGCACGCTTAGCCCGGTCTGTGGCGCTCAATGCGGTCTGTGTTGTTCCGTGGAAAAATCAACATCTTGTTTTTGCCATAACTTGAGAACCGTGAATCGGAATTGCTCCCGCTTGAAGCGCTAAGATTATTCAATTTATTATCTAACCATGACAAAATATCAATCAAATTTATGATTTGAAATATTTGAAAAATTTATTCTCTTTATGTGGTCTTTATTGCTCAAAATCGACGTTTGAAGCCGTCTTCAACACTTTATTACTCAATGCTCCAATTATGAATGAATACCTAAAAAGATATGAAAACTATCAAATGATACACACAAATACACTAAAACTTGATTATACACTAAAAGTGAGGTTATTCAACGATTATTAACAAATAAGAACGGATAAGTGCCACAAAACGATATACAAAATAACTACATTTGGCACTTACCAAAGGAGTGCCGCTTTGTTGGTTAAGAAGAAGGAAGGTTCTATGAGGTCATGTGTTGATTATAGACATGGAACAAGGTGATCATAAGAACAAGTATCTGCGCCCAAGGATTGATGATTTAATGGATCATTGGTTGGTGCTTGTGTTTTTAGTAAGATTGATTTTAGGTCTAGTTATCACCGTTCATGTGAAAGATGAGGATATTCAGAAGACTTAGTTTAGGAAAAGGTATGGTCACTTTTGAGTATTATGTAATGATGTTTGTGTGACTAATGCTCCTGGTGTGTTTGTGAATATATGAATAGGATTCTTCATGAGTATTTGGATCAATTTAGTAGTGTTCATTGATGATATTTTGATTTATTACAAGAGGAAGGAGATCATGCTGAACATTTGAGGATTATGTTATCTGTGTTGAAAAAGAAGAAGTTGTATGTTAAGCTTTCTAAGTGTGAGTTTTGTCTGAAGGAAGTGAGTTTTGGGCATGTGATCTCAGTGGTGATATTTTTGTGGATCCTTCTAAGGTTGAGGCCTCTATCTCGTTAGGAAGCACCAAATTTGTTTCTGAGATTAGAAGTTTTTTGGGTTGACTGGTTATCGTAAGTCATTTCAGGATTTTCTGTTGGCTACTGCTGACGCAGCTTTGTAACACCCCGTTCTACCCCACGATTTATTTAATTTAATATCGAGATTTCCAAGACATTGTTCATAAAATAATCAAAATTGAATGCCACAATTCAACGAAAAACAATTCATAAACATGTCAATATCTCTTCAACAGATACATAGCATTACTTAATAGTTAATAACGTAAATGTCATCAAACTAAAATCTGAATTCAATTTGTCTTACAATGTAAAACATAGCATCTCATTATTATTCAACAACATCAGTTCAACTTAAAAATAATAGAATAGAAACAACAGACATTTTCCCCGAGTGCAACGTATCAGAGCAAAAAACACTAAACCGGAACCACACCGTAACGACTACCTCCCCGATCACCTTGTGACAGTTACTCAATATAAAGGCAACGCCGAAAACAAGTAAAGGGTGAGATATCAAAACATATAATTGAGATTATGATAAACAATCTATAGTTCGAAATCATATAAATCACCATTTTGTAATCACACGACTAATCAACAACAATACACAACTATTCCATAACAACA